>JARJEC010101432.1:0-22289 GCA_030264575.1 Tachinus sp. AB-2021
TGTATGTATGTATGTATGTATGTATGTATGTATGTATGTATGTATGTATGTATGTATGTATGTATGTATGTATGTATGTATGTATGTATGTATATATTATGTATGTATGTATGAATGTATGTGTGTCACGCATATCTCAAACATTTTTTAAGATATTGTTCTGAAATTTGAGGAATATGTTAGAAGTAAGCCGCCCAAAAATTCGTTTCAATTGGTTAAGCTGGCAACACGTGGTGGTCAATTATCCTTAAAAATCTCTATAAACGGCCTCGATTTGAACATAATAACAAATTGAAATTAAATCAGTTTCAGATCCATATTTTAATACCTGACATGTCAATGTACAAGAAGAAAATTTCATATAAATTAATTTGTAGATTTCTAAAACCTGCATATTTTGGTTTTTGTTTCATTAAAATTCCATTCCAAATCACAAAAAGATACAAATTTATAACTTTTCTTCCTCTAGGAGAATAAAAAATATAGATAGATGGCGCTTTCAAGAAGATCAAATGCGGAAAACAAAACCTACATAATCAGTCGTTGTCAAAACCCGCCAAAGTTGAAAACATAAATAAGACACAGACGAACAGATTCACCTTTACTTTTATATTATCCTCCACCCTCCACCAACACAAGGGGGGAAGGTTTTAGTACGCATTGCGACCTATAGTTTTAAATATTATTTCATCTACATTAATTAAACAAATAAACATAAAAATGTGAAAAATCAAAATTGAGTAATGATCAAATATACAAAAAATTAATGCCTTTCTTGCCAAAAAATCCGGACAAAGGGTTATAAAAACATTAAAATACAACGAATTTCAAATTTTTCAATTCAAATTTTGATATTATGTCATATCAATTAACATCTGATTATTTCTAATTCAATATTACTTAATAAATTCGTTGCGTTCTGGGGGGGGGGGGGAGGAGCTTCAAATGCCCAGCATTACTTTTCATTATTTACTAATAGTATAAGCTGAAATATGAACACAATAAATGTCGCCCGGATACAGTTAACAAACCATTATAAATTAGCCGTATAACATGCTAGTGCCATTTGTTGATCTTTTTCACTACACATCTCTTTGCAACCACAAACAATTCTTAGCAACCAAAAACTTTCGCTAAAAGCTTAGAACCTATAGATATAGTGTGGATATAGTTAGTAGTACATGTAGTGTTTGCTCGGGATTAAATAAACAATTAATAAATATTAGTAAGTTACAAGGTATGTATTACTTTGTATATCGCTTGCTACATATGTTGCATCTGATACGATGAATTATCGAATTATCGGTAGTCTTTGAATTAACGCATTCATTTGACATTATATCTTTAATTTTATTCATTATATTATACTCTAAACCTATTATTTGTTCATAAGGATGGTTTCGACCTTTACTACGTGGTACTTCATCATCGTCGCTAATATATAGATTTTCAATAGATATCAACAATATAATCTGTTTTTACCTACTTGAGAATTTGAATGTATAACATTTGTATAATAATGCACCTCTTTGACAGAAGTTACAGTAATAACAAAAAACTGTCAACTATTTTATAGAATTATGACGCTATCAAGTTGGACAAATTCCTATACATCACGAGCACACGTTTTTTTTGTAGCATTTTGTGTATTTGCGCGGTTTTAATGCAAAAAGTATAGAGATGTGTATTTGTTAGTAGCGGTGTAAAATATTAAGATATTAAAAATAAAATTTAAGGCTGCTCATTGTCACGTGACTTACCAGAAATTAAATTTGAAGTTGCGCTTGCGGGTTTGCACGTACAAGAAAATTTGACTGATTGGTACTTTTCCGGTACCAAGGCAACGAAAGAAAGTTTACCATATATCCACATTGGCGCTATTTTACAGAAGTCAATTTGTAGTTGCCAATATTTGTTATTGCTTGCTTATTTATTAAAATATATAAACATGTATTTTACAAAAAGTTATTACAACAAATACGCAACTTGCCTCCGTATTATTTGCCCCTCGCTTGATCAGCTTTGCTCTTTTGACAGATTTTAGATGCTCTGCTTTTTGGGCAAAATTTAATTTAGTACTGAGCTTGCAATTTATCGCTATACTAATTACACACGTTCTGCCAATTTTACTTGTTTTAAAATATTTATACAAAACTAATTAATTAGTAATTTTTTTTTGATACTACGCAGGATAAATCACAATAAAAATATAGAATGAATTTGTATATTTTTCTTCCTTGTAAAATATACTTTTTCTTCTTTTTAATTATGCAGCCATATAAAACGCCCTTAAGATTATAAACATATGTCACTCTTTATGAGAGATATTTAAATGCAGTTATTAATGCAATTTATTATATTTTATCTAAAAGTAAAAATAACATAATCAATATAATAAAATAATGATAAATTTTAAATGTTAATTTATACCTCCAAAAACACTGATTTGGAGATATAGATTTATATTAACAAGTAAAACAATTTTGAAAATGTCTTATTTTGATATATTTAACTGCTTACAAGTAATACTACAAGACAATTATCATATTTTTTTGCAATAACTCTATCTAGAGATTGAAGCTTAATTAAATAATACTTTAAATTGCAATCTTGCTAAAAAAGGATTAAACATTGTATTCACTTTTAAATATTTTTTTCTGTTTATTTACAATAAATTTTGAGCAAAATCCAAATAATAACGATTTATTATACAATACATTTTTAAATCCTTTTATTATAAAAAAATTGCAATTAAAAGTATCATTTAATTAAGCTGGAATCAAGACGAAGCCGATATTGGAACATAAACAATATGTAGTGATTTGCAAAACAAAATAATTTAAAATAGATAATGTCTGTTTAGCTTTTTGTTGTATTTTGGTACTTGTCGTGCAGTTTGTAGGTCCTACAAGTTTCGACTTCGTCCACCGGGGAACGTATGTTCGCTCATGCAGATTTCATAAAGTCGTTACAGTCTCACAATAACAAAAATAAGTTCCGGTTTCAGCTTTGCTTTGATGTGAGTAAAATCATATTTCTGCTTTTACATTATAGCACTAATACCAAACTTACAGTAAAACTCTTTTGAGATAACCCAAGGCGGTCAGATTTACAAGCGGGTGGGGAAGTTGCGCGGGAATACATGTACTAATCCTGTATTATTGTACATTCATAGACACAGCGTTATGACTGATATGTTACGTATGTTAAAAACACGTGTTACGTATGTTATACACGCTACCCTCTACACACCACTTTTTCTGCGTGAGGTTTTAACTTTAGGTAAAGTCAATTTTGGCCAGCTGTATATGCTTTGCGCTAAAAAAACATATTTACCATTTATTGTTGAATTTTGTTTCGGAGTATACACGCTACCTTCTCCAAACCGCTTTTTCTGCGCGAGGTTTTAACTTTGGACCAAGTCTATTTTTGTCAGCTGTATATGCTTCGCGCTAAAAAAACATATTTTAACATTTACTTTCCGAAAGCGTTATTTATAAAGAATAATTAAATTTTATTGTTTTAGTTTTTTGTTGATTATGTAACAAATTTCTTTGCCATTTTGTATGTTGTTATTAATATTATAATTTGTTATATAATTAAAATAACAACAAATTGAAGTTCTCTTAATGTATCCAATCAGTAGAGATACAAATAAAGCATCACAAATTCGTAGATTCAACTCTATCATAATCAAATTAGTGGTAGGGTATGTAAAGTAGGATATGATATGGGTAAAATATGTATATGAAGGGTATATCTTGGTACAAGAATTAATAAATTTAACAAAAAAAATGTAAAAAATAATAGACAATAGGCGTATTTGAAACAAGTTATTAATACATAGAACAATTAGAAAAAATATTTCCTTAAGTAAGAAGTTTTTGTCATGCAACAAAACAAAGTCAAGTAACATGCTAGCAACTGAGATCCCCTTTAAACACTGATTCAGACTACGCCAGTATAGTAGCGAGTGACGATTGACATACTTATGACTAAACGATTTGTATATGGTTTACTGTTTGTTCTCACACGTATATTTACTAAACTTCCCGCCACTGTATTAAACTACTTGTCATAATGCAAAAAGGGCTTAAGCGCTTTTGCTATTTAAAATGTTTATTGTTGATTAACTACGTTGTTAAAAGTTGCTATAGAAATGTTCTGCAGTTTACTAAACACAAATATTATAATAACAAAGAGTATTTCTAAAAAGAAAACAACAAAAATAATATTAAGAAAACTAATGCCAACAAAATCCATAGCATTAGACAAAACAAGCAAGTTTTTACAAAGAGGCAAAAATCAACATCAAACAACAATCAAGTCGTCTTGATGATAGAATAAGTGATTATCACTGATTTAAATCACAAGGTATTTATTTTATTTACATAATTAATTAGTTAATTCAATTCATAGCTAGGACCATTTTCACCGTCACCGTCATTTTCATACAAAACCTGTATAAAACAAACAATAATATTTTTGTTGTTTTATAAACTGTTTTATTATTAAGTAACGACATGCATTAAAAAGATGTGACCTTACTGCGTATGACATCCAAGATACATTAGTAGTTCTTGTTTTAACATTCCGAGGTACTAAAACGCATTTTGATAATCGCTGATCCTTGAAAAGTCAGCAGTAAACATAAAAAAATTATTTAATATATACAAATAAAAAAAAGTATTTGAAAAAATAAAATATTTGATTAATAAGTAAACAGATTTTTTTAAATTGAATACTCAAAACACATAATTTTAGGAAGATAAAGATGATTCGTCGCAAAATTCGATCAACTTAATGTCAGCAAAGCAAACACTCTCCGGTTAATGGCTAAACATTGTTTAAGAAATGATAAACATTCAAATAACAAAATAAACTCAAAACATTCATAAATAAAAGTTTAAAATTGATAAATAAGTAATAATATAAATTAAAAATCTAATTTAGCCAAAAATAAAAAATGTAATATAATAAATAAAAAATAAATGCAATAAACGCCAATTGCAAAAAGTAAATTTCAATAATGTATAAATTATGTGACAGTACACCTCAAGTTACCATATGTTAAACAATGTAAATTGTAACTTTATGTAGAGTGTAAAGTTTAAAAATTATGTTTTCGTTTATCAAATGAAATAATTATATTTATATGTATAAATTAAGTTTCATAACACCGAGTACTGCAAATAACTGCAAATGCAGTTTAGTAGAATACAGAAACAAACACAAAAACACAATGTTAACAAATAAACCGCTTAAAAATATTTGAATTTCGACAGAACTAAATTTACATAAAAGTGCAGCAAAAGGTGACTAATATTATTTCAACCTCTATAACTAGTTCTCAGTTTTGCGCTCTTGTTCAGAATAACTTAACTCTGAATGCGCCATTTTGCAATTTATAACTACAAAGGGGAACACTTTTACATGTTACAAGGTCTCCATACTAAATAGATACTTAATATTTCATGTATAGTTTATCTGAATTTGTCCATGCCGATTTTAAAAAGCAAATTTATTGAAGATGTCATATTTTTTAAAATTATAATTAATGCATAAACATCACCATAATTTTGCGAGAACAGTCATTTAAATTTATGGTAATGTTTTCATAACTTACAGCATTTGCTAATGAATGAAATTTTATTATATTTTTCATAAATGTGCTACTGACACAATGTGGTAAATAATTGCATCCCAAGTTTAAAGTAATTTAAAAACATAAAGAATTTGATGTATTCTTAAAATTTATGATATTTTCAGTTCCTTTATTATTGCATAAAATTGACTAATTTTAAATTTATATTAAAATTACTAAACAAATTTTATTTATGACCAACAAAACATATATGTATATTGCAACAATAACATATTGCAATTTGTATGTTATTAATACTTCAATATTAATTATTGGTTACATTGCATTTTGATTGTAATATTGAAACTATAAACCGCTTCACAATAATTAATAGTAATTTAATATAAACAACAATAAAACAATATAATCTTCAGAAGGGGTTTGTATATTAAGTTGGTGGATATTGCCATAACATTCTCTGAGGCCACTTTACTCTATATTAAATTCTGAACAGTACTCGAGGCGAATATCTCGTCTGATATTAACAACTAATATTCCTACTGCACGATTGTTCCTTTTCATTTATACGAACCAATTGCATTTGTTAATATTTTTGAAATGAATGGAAATTCTGGTATAAAATTGTTTAATTTAAATTTAATGCAATGTATGTTTATTTAATATTACGTATATTACATTGGAAAAAAATGTGATGCAAACATAATGAAATAATTTATCAACAGATTTGACAACATTATATAGAGAAATTACTTTTTTCAAAAATATATTATAAAGAGTGTATGTAGATGTAAGTTTAATAAAATATAATTATAAAAATAATCAGAAATTTTATTGTTGATAGGAATGGGCTGACAATTATTACACTAATCTTTTAAAAATATCAATTATATTCATTCAATATTCAAAATATTTAGTTTTCGCTATCAAAATAAATAAACTACTTACTTACATTTGTAAAGGTCTGAACTTGGGAGTGTGTCACACTAAAAACTCTTTAAGTGTAGAAAACGTTTAAAAATATTAAGACAATACGATTTAGTATTATGTAAACCACTTTTTGAAATACATGAGATACTGACTTTCACTTGTTCGATTGCTCTAGAAACTTATACCAGAATTAACAATATTAATATCAAACATCCCATTCCCCATCGCAGCCTCTTTAAAAACTCTTATTATTTATAATGGTGAAAAAATATTAATGCGCCAAATATAAAAAATATAAAGTCATATCGTAATTGTAGAAAAGTGTAAAACGGATTTAACATAATTAGTACTTCTACAACAAAAAACTTCAAAAATATCAAAATTCAAAAAATTGCTAAAGAAATTAAAAAAAGTTGCATAATAATACAGTTTTGAAGAATGTTGAGGAAGTTCACCAAAAAAAAAAAAACAATTTAATTAAAGTGTTGTCTTTCAAAAAATTAAATAAATAGTAATTTAGTATTAAGTAAACCACTTTTTGAATCACATGAGATATTGACTTTGACTTGTTTGATTGCTCTAGAAACATACCAGAATTAACAATATTAATATTAAACTTCCCATTCCTCATCGCAGTCTCTTCAAAAACTCTTATTATTTATAATGATAAAAAAATGTTAATACGTCAAATACAAAAAATATAAAATCATATCGTAACTGTAGAAAAGTGTAAAACGGTTTTTACATCATTATTATTTCTACAGTATTGGTGAGTTTTTCAATACTGTAGATTAAGTATTACTTCGATTTGTGCGCTTTAAATGTTAACCAAGCATGTGATTATATTTTGCATTAATAAGATAAATAGGTTTGAGATTACATTTGATCGAGTAGGCGTATGTCTAAAAACTATTAAACAATAACAGTTCTGAGATTGTGAGGAACTAAATATTTGTGCAATATTCAGTGCAACAACAATGTATTTTCCATAGAAATATACATTAGAATTGATTGAGTATGGGTTTGTCGCTGCAAAAACGCACTAAAAACCAGGACGTAAAAATAGTTCATATGCCTGCAGAACGAGTAAGAACAGCGGTTAGAAGAAAACCTAACAGCTCTACTAATTGGCAATCATTTGCTTTATCAAAGTCTTTACATTCTCCTTCATAAGAATTTAAAATTGCATCCTTACAAATACCAAATAACACAGCACCTTAGCGATCGAGATAGGTCGCCGCCGAAATTTCCACGTGTGTTGTGCTAGCATAGACTAGACATACATACAACAGTGTATGTGTAAACATATAGATAATAAATGATTAAAAAATTTACTTTAAGAAAAAGTCTTTGCATGTCGTCCAGTAATAAAAAGCTACAAGAATAGATAGAAATTGGCATTATCGGGTGATGCACAATTTTACCATCAAAATTTGATCTTTATTGAAGTTGATGGAGGGACTTTAGAAAACAATATTTAAAAAAATATATAAGTCAAAATTGGTTAATGTAATAAAATATTTTACTCCACTTCAATAGATTTTATTTGAATGACAAAATGAATAGTTAATATGGGAACTAATGTATAACTTTGTGTATCAATAACCAATGTCACCGTATCATGATAACCAGGTAATTGGACAAAATTAGTCACGGTTTAAGAAGATCGTGATACAATATATAAAAAGTTATTTATTTATAAAAATATGTTGTTAAATAATTCTATAATATAAAGATATAGACAATATTTTTGCAGAGTTTTTCATTTTGACTTGATTCATATCGGAAAATTGTATGTGTCTTAGAGACACACCCTGTACGTTTATGTAACTAATCTAAAAAAAAACGTGATTATGTATCAGTATACTGACAATGCTAATCACACGAACCGTTAGTTACGTAATCGCATTATATTGTTCGACAACGTTGTTTACGTAAGGTCAATATTATAATACAATTATTGTAGTGTTATTTCTATTTTTAAATTGTTAGAAAATCATTGACTACGTTAAATAGAGCAATTCCATGCCAATATTAAATCTCTGCCATTTATCTTTGAAAGTTTTAAAAAATAAAACAGCTTTTCGTCGTTTTCGTCATAAACTACACAAATGCTACAACTTGTCAACGTACATTACGTAATTTCCACCTAGTGTTTAATCTTTAAAATTATTTTATTTAATTCATTGTTCTTGTTTCGTTGGTTTTTGTTCGTTGGCGCTATATATCGCTAATGAAGGAATGCGAGGTTTTCCAACACTTTCGTAAAATGTTTTAAAAATATTTTTAACCTCTAACTGTTCTTTTCTCCTGAGGTGGTTCGTCAAGCGTCCCTGCACTACGGTCCTAATGGTCCTATTGTGAACCTCTGACAACTTACACCTTTAGCAGTTCTGTACACTATTCTTACTAATTCTTACTAACACTAATTTAATTATAATTATTTTATTTTAGTACCAATTTAACAATAATTTACTTACAATGATTAAAAACTGAACTCAGGAGTCGTCACTTACCTGAAATTAAGAAAAAATCATATAAACATTATCATTAACATGTTCTACTAGAATAAAAGCAATTAGAAAAATAATAGTTGTAATTCAAAAATTGAGTTACGTTTTATTTTGCACTTTTGTCATTGTTATTATATGGCCACATACGTAACTGCATAATCGATAATATTATTAAATTTGCTTAAACGTTTTCATAATTATAATTATTAAGTGTGTATGTATGTGCGTGAGTAATGTGTTATACGCGTTATATGTGTTATAATATTTTATAGAAAATAATTAATGAATAATGAAATTTGATAAAAATGTAACACAAATTGGCAATTTACTTTTTATTGATCATTACATTTGGATAAGCACACTTTACAAGCGCTCGTTTAATATACATATCGTAATACTAAAAACAAAAATATATTATTTTTATTTATTATGTTTCGTTTTAATTGACATAAGTTTTCCGATTGAAAAATACTTGAATTCAGTGCCAGTTTAAAAAAAGAGCTCCATATAATTAAGTAATGATTAATAAAAATAACTAAAAAGTTTAGATTTAATTAACTTAAGCTTAAGAAAATCTAAAGTTACAATGTATTTTTAATGCTTCTGTAGATTTAATTGATTGAAATTTATAATATATTTATGTATAAAGTAATATACACCTACTAAAAAAATAATGTACATAATTTATAAGATAAAGAGGTACAAACAAACGTGTAAACGGATAAAAACAAATTACTTATAGTGTTTGTTTTTGTTTTTCAACAGTCCGGTGATGTATCAGCAAGCTAGCTAAGGAATCAGATTGTATGTTGCCAGCAACGATTAGTGATCACAATAGAGAGCGTCGCGGCGCCGGCTGCATGCCAGTTGGCTAGACACCGCCACCTCACAACGGGTACACACTCTTTAGTTGGAAACCGGCCAACAGGTAATTTTTTGGGTTAATCCTTTTATAATAAATAGTCTGGGCAACATATCACTTAGAATTTATACGTATACTATAAAAAGTAGCTATTTTTAAATTTGGAATAAGTAAATCAAGTTCATTAATTTTCATTATAATAATAAACAATATTGAAAAAAATACCTTTATTTAGTATAACAATTAAAGTTTATATAAAATAATGGTTAAACTACAATACGAATTTAAAGTTGAGAGTTGCCAACGAGATAAACAGCTCGCATTTCCCAAATGACGTATGTTTTCAAAAACAGATTCTTTAAATTGTTTCAATTTACTTGAGTTTAATTATATTTTAAAGTTGAAATTGGTTCTACGTTGTTTTGCAATCACTTACTATCGTTTTATTAAACATACTCTATTAGTTGCAAACAACAATTTTTCAAAATTTATTAAATTACTGTTTTATAATATCTGTCAAATAACGGCAACCAACAAAAATAAACTTTATTATTCGACACACATATGTATAATACTTATTTGCAAAAAAGTCAGGAAAATTATGCATTACCAGCGAGGTGCTATGTTGAAATACGAGACACTTTGTGCCGACTAATTTGAAGGCAAGTCAGACATTTTACGGACATTAGTTTTTTTTCGGAAATCGTAAAAATTGGGAATTCTAAAATACTATTTGAACATTATTTTCAACAGAGCAAGAATCAAGTTTGTTAGTTCATCGACAAGCGATCAGTTCAAATGTAAACAATCAATTCATCTTTCTAATAAAACATTAGTTTAGCTTTTTGCGTTTAAGAACTTTACTTAAATAATGTTTGTAAATTAAAATTTTTATAAATTACAAACAAAAAGTAAAAAGGGAACAAAAAATTATATACAATAAACTATTGAAGGAGAAACATAGTATATGTAAGAAAAAGAAAGTAATAATAAAAATGGAGCATGTAAAATAATATTCATTCTAAAAATAATAAAACATTCAACATTTTGAGTTTGACCGATGGTTTAGGAAAATGGAACTATCAATTATTGTGCGGACAGAGCTTTTATAAGAGTTGAGCAAGGTTCAAAGGTAGTAGCCAAAGCTGTCCCCTTTGAGGTACTTTACGATTATATATCTTCCTAACAACAGAAAAAAACGGGAATGACACTTTAAATTATCATTTATTATCATCAAAGTGTAATTATCATGATACCCTTCAATAGTCATACTGAGTAAAATCACGATAAAAATCTGCCACTAACCCCTGGTCTATAATATAAAATGTACAATATATTAGCAGGAATTTACAAAATTGTAAATTTAACAAGAATTCTAAATTGATTGTGACTAAAATATTATACAAACAAGAAAGGTGATTTCAGGCACGAGTTTCAAACTCTGTATTGGTTTTGAAATGATCTATCTATGTCCGTGCTTAGTACGTATAATATACAATTGCTGGCTAGCCAATTTAAAATTTTAGATTAGAAGAAGTCTGTTATGGCAATCTTTGAGGCTGAACCCACAAGTGTGTAGGATGAGATTATAGAGCAAGTGAAATAATTCTGGTGAAACAGTATTCAGTCATAAAAAACTGATTTACTAAAAGTGCGTAGGACATTGTCATTATCAACTGTTGTTTTCAGAGATATTACAACAACTAATACAACTACACACATCAACAACAATACCCGTTGGTATAGTTATTCAGTCTGTACGTCCACTCTAAGAAGCTGCTCTTTACGGACTGTGTCCGTTCGGAGTTGGTATATATAGTAACAAACAGTCCTCAACGCAACAGTTAAAAACTAAATAATATAAAAAGACTTACAGACTAGCATGTTATTAGACATTTTCAGAGCAAAATACAGTGACTTCATAACACGTAAGTGAAAAACAATTTTAAAAATATTAAAACAAAAACCCATATTTGGATTAAAAAAACGAACTAAAAACAACAATGTTGATCTAAATTTTAGTACTATAAACTTAAAAAAATTGAAATTAAAACTAAAATATATTATTTATCATTTACTTTGCATTCCAGAAACTTCTGTCCGTACTCTGTGTTGCAAAAGTCGAAAACAAAGAGTGGATAAAAGTATCATGTAACAAATTAATTATTTCAAGTTTTAAATGACTATACCACCTGTATCTACCCAAATAATATATTTTTATAAAACATCAACAACAATCACTCACTTTGACTTCATTATTACTTGCGGTAGTACTAAACACGTTATTTAATTATTCGGTTCATTTGGTTTCAATACGATGCGGAAATCGCAAAGGTGCACTGATGATCTCTTATAAAGAGTAAACAATTGAGTGCATTTGATTGTTGCCGCTTGGATTGGATAATTGTTTATAAACTTTTTACTTAATAATTTTGATTCTATGGCCAGAATAGGCATTTTGATATTGACTGTCTCTAAATTCTATTGGATGTTCTAGACAGTTGGTTCCTTTATTCGTTTACAAGAAGCACACAACCACTCACTTTGACTTCAAAACACATTAACCTTTAAATAAATGTTATTGTTGTAACAGATGGAAATAAAGACTATAAAAAGATACTTGTAAAATGTATATTCTAATAGGTAAAATGTGCATTAAAAGTAAATATATACAAAATTTACAATTTTCTTCTTTATTTATTGTGTATTAAGAAAGCACCTAAGCGAAAGCAGAGTCATTGATAAATAAAAATGCAATTTGAAATAAATTTTAGCCGCAGATAAATTAATAGATTATATATAATTGCATGAAAATATAATATTGAATTATAAGTTAATTTGATAAATTTTGATTTTAACAGATAATTCAAGATATATGATAAAGTAAAGCAAGTTTGAGGCCGACAAAGTGATAGTAGTAGCTGTCTGTGTCAGCAAATTTTTCTTTAACAATACCTTGATCGATTTATTGATGATACCAAATTACACAGATATTTATTGCCACCATAAAACATTAGTATTTTAGTTGCTGATGTAAGTATTTCATATAAAAAATAAAGTTTTACGACTTTATTTTAAAGCAAGCCCACAACTATAATCTCCTATTATTTATTACTTTTCGTAAGTTATAATGGAAGCAATAAATAAATTCGATGTCCGAGGTTTGGATTTATAGCCGCTTGTAATGGTCCTAATATAAAAATTTCACCGATATCTTAATACGCGGATGCACATGCTCTATTTTATGCAGATTTTTATCGTTAACCGCCACATTAATAATTGCTATAAACTTTCCAAATGTTTCGCTGCTACATAATAAATATGTCTAGGCTAGCAAGACAATAATAGTGGGCGATGTTACTTTTTATATAAAAGTTATGCCATCATTTTCGGTAGTTGTATTATATGGAGCACATATTATTTGATAAAATTTAGCATGAAAGTTGTTCTCATATTTATGAATTTATTTTTATTTATTTCAAAATATGTTCGAATATAAAACGCGATTTACGAGTTCAATTCATTCCGCGGAAATAATTGATACTGTTTGAACATGACATGGTACATGTTTAATGTATTCATTTATTATTTTATCATGTGGGTTTCATATTATGCTCTTTTCTGATGTGTATCAAATAATGGAATTAAAATAGGTATAATATACAATATCATTATTTCACTTCTAACTCCAGTGATGTAATTACATCACAAAAATCTCTCAATCATTGTTAATTTACTGAATTTACATTCAGTAAAAATAAAATTCGATTAAAGTTTATACAAAAAAAAAAACAAGAATTCAATAACAATAATATTTCCAAGTTTCATAATATGTTTAAATATGTATTTAATTTGTGTGATTTTATAACATATATTAAATAAACCAAAACTGAATTTTGGATTGTAATAATAAGAAACCTTCCTTTCGAGATTACCCTCATAAAAAAATAAAGAAATAAACAACGCAACACCAGAAAACAAAGCAAAAACACAAGAATTATGTTGGTAGCAAACTAATAATTTAAAAAACTAAGAATTTCAAATAGAACAAACAAATTGATAAACATCTAATATTTGAACAATAAAGAAAATCTGCAAAAATCAGTTCCACTTATACACTAATATTGCAACAAATTTATTTGCAACTTAAATTATTAAATGGAGCCTAAGTTGAAATTAGAATATTGTAGTTGTTTAATAATTACCAGGCCATTACTCCATGTTATTAAATTAAAATAATAAATATAAATAAATAATTAATTCAAAATTCGGGTGAGGCTATAACCCAGAACCTTCGGATAACATGTGCCAGTTGAGCCACAAAAAATGGTCGTAATTAGTTTATGTTCTTACTACTGCGTTAAGGAGAAGTAAATCTTTGAAACAATTATTACATTATTTTTATTATTATAATATAAAAATTATGCAACTACGTGTAATATATGACTCACATTAGATTTTAAAATAAAACCCTTTAAAATCACATATTACTAAAAAAAGGTACAAGCTGTTCAGAAATGAGAAAAGCAAGTATTATACTTCTTACTAAAAAATAAATTGTGTTTTAAACTTATAAAATAAATAAATATTATTATATATTTATATTTTTTTTATTGCTCACCTGATAAAAAATAATAACTACATATTTGTGAATAAAAAATTCCATTACTTGAAAATTCCTATTACAGAAATATAATAAACTTAGTTTGTTTAAGCCACATGATGGACTTCATTCTATAAATCTCTTATTCCCATATTTCTAGATATAAAAAAGCATTTAATAAAAAAATATAAAGTTTTTCCGGATAAAATAATGCAGTTTGCCGACTGCACAAATTAATAAAAACGAAACAACATTGAATGCTATAACAAATCTAATGCAGATCTATTCCGCAATCTTTCTAAACATGTCATTCGTTTGAAGTGCCACCGTTTCTATAATAGAGCAAATCAACCTCGGTGTCAATCTGTAAAATCATTTCAAATTCTTTATCGTTTGCTGTAACGTGTTGTGCAGGTTTAAGTTCAGATGGCAGATGTATATTGTCCGATTCTTCTTCAGTTAAACCGAGATTGTCGGCGTTTTCATTATTTAGGAATTGTAGTGGTACAATTCCTATTCCGCTCAAGTTTGAACGGTGAATGCGTTAATATGATTTGGCGATTACAGCTCTGATTCTCAATAAATATGGTCAGCCCAATCTCGACGGAGCCTGATCCGTAATTTTTTCCACAAACTGAGATAAGGTTGGTTATATCTTTAACATATTTTTCGAAACAATCGAATACGTCCTCCATCTTATCATTTGTTGGTAATTAGATAGTTTTTGATCCTTTGCCCAAAAAATTATTCACTATTCTTATATTGGCAGGCAAAATACGGCATCATTGCTTCTTTTGGAACCGTACAAATTAATTTAACGGGGCCGCGTTTCGCTAACAATCTTAAAGCTGAAATGGTTCTACCAACTGAAAAGGCAGGATTGATATAGTGGGTGGTTACAGAATCTCCAAGAAACAATAAAACTCTCACATCGCTAATTGGTGTTGCAATTTTCAATTGTTTTTATATTTCATCGAAAAATTGAGGTTTCTTAATGTGCGTGGACTCATTTCACCATTTTGCAGATGGCGCATCTAAAGCTTGCCAACTTGCAAAACCACTCTTGATCTTGGCATATACTTCTTGGTATAGGAATTATATGGTTCTGTTTGACTTTATGAATGTCCGACCTTGTTTTATTAAATTAAAAAAAAATGGAGTTCCATCTGCTTTGATTCCCAAAGGCTCTACCTCAAACTCGATATTAACTGTACCGGCAATAGCATACGCGTTGACTAATAAAGGACAGGCGACATAATTTTCTCTGGTGTCATGATGTATGCGACCTCCAAAGTTACAATTTCCAGATAAAACAACGAAGCATACCAAAAAAATGGATTCAATTGCATTGGCAATATTTTTGTCAATGTTGCCACTGTTTCCTATACACGTCATACAACTATAGCCGACAATATTAAAACCTAACCTAACCTAACATAACCTAATCTAACCTAACCTAACCTAACCTAATTGCTCGAGTGCCGGAATCACACCAGATTCTTTCAAATAATATGTAACAAAATCCGAACAAGGTAAAAGACCGGTTTTGATGTATGGTGTTACGGTAAGAACAGCTGCTACTACCTTTTTAGCTAATAATCCGGCTGCTAACATCACGGTGGGATTACTTGTATTAGTACAAAACGTTATTGTTGTGATTATTACGATTCCATGACGGAGATAAACTTTGCTATCTTGTTACTTTATCTTCAGATATTTCGAATTTTTGAAACCAACCTTATTAACTAAGCAGCCAGCAAAATCAGCTTTCACTAACGAAAACATACATCACTAATGGAAACTCCGTCATTTGATCTTTTTGGTCCACTCACTGATGATACAACCGTAACCAAATTAAGGCTAACAGTTTGACTGAAAGGAAGATATGTTCTGCGAAATTGGCCCGTTGTTTTTAAGTAAACTTTAATTAACTTAACTTTATCTTCTGGACGATTAGTTTGTTTTAGATATTTCAGTAAATTTACAACTGTAGCTCCATATTCTGGGCACATATTTAAAATAGTCACCAGACACCAGGTCCATAAAACTCAACACACTTGGCAACGACTCCTAATTAGTTTGGCATTAGTTTGGTATTGCTCAAAACTAAAATCGTGGATGTTGCATATGATCCAACATTACCGTGCAAATGATATCTAACAACTTGAGGCAACAACATACTGATTACCTATCCCTACATTACAGCTGCAGCTTCAATGCCACCGATGCCCCATCCAACAATACCCATTACGTTTATCATTGTTTTATGGGATTCAGTACCAACTACTGTGTCAGGATATATAACCGATCCTTCTTTAGCAGAAAAGACAACTCATGCCAAGTACTCTAGATTGACTTCATTTACAATACCACTACGGGTGAAACGATTAGCATATTATTGAATGTTTCAGCGCAAAACTTTAAAAACATGAAACGTACTTGTTTCTTTCAAATTCAAGATTTGATTCTTTTACAGGGCATCGGGAAATCTTATAAAATCTACTTAAACCGAATGATCATTGACCAAATCATATAGGATTAATCTTTTCTGGATCAACTCCCAGATCTTTTACGGCATCTCTCATAGCGGCAAAATCCATCACAGCAGGTACGCCCGTGAAATCTTGTAAGGTAGCACTGGCGGGTTTAAAAGCAACTTCAATTTCATTTGCATCAATTTGGTTCTCTTCCCGGTTTACAATATTTTTTACGTCTTTGTTAGTGACTTAAAATTGATCGCAATTTCTTACTTCAGATTCTAATAACATCCTAATAAAATGGAAGTTTATTGCACTGATCTAAATCATAATATTTATATTGCTTCCCATTGACATTAAAAGTTTTCAACAAGTTATTATATGGATTTGGTTTTCGACCAGCCCTTGCATGCGTTTCAATGATCACGTAGCACTAAAATTTAAATTTCAAGTTACCTTTATTGAGGTAGTCACGACTGGAGCCTATCTAAAAAATATTTCTATGCTTATCATTTACAACTCGCCAAAATTAAGTTAAAAATTCTCGCGCAGAAAAAACGAGGTGGAGATGGTAGCGTGTATAATCCAAAACAAAATCCAACGTCTAAATTTCCAGTCTTCGCTTTCAACTCATATAACATAACAGCGTACAATAACATCGGATTAGTGCATATATTCCTGCGCAACTCCATCATCCAGTCGCAAATCTGACAGGAACATTAATAATATTTACTGTATTATGTTACATACACAACAAAAATTGAGAGCCATAGTTTAATCAGTAATATTTAAAAATAATTTCAAGATTTTCAATTTCATTTGTGTGTTTAACTAAAATAAAAATATTATGTACTGTCAATTATTATGAAATTATTAAAGTGTCGATGTCAGTTAATATAGAAATGTTTCTACATAAAAAACCTATACAAGTAATCTTGAGAGAAAAGTTAGTTTACTAACTAACTTATAATTAAAGATTTGAAATTGTGGTTCAACCGTCTTACATTAATTTCTTTAATAATTAATATTAAAATTGACATAGACTGTAAATGCCAAAAATTATTAATATTGTACCATTTAGTTAAGACAGTCCAAATAGACAGCGACTAATGTAGATTGCAATGAATATTACACTTGTTAACGAGAAATACTGAATCTTCTCAGTAGAACGGAAATTATCATTAATACAGTGAAATGGATCCACTACAACAATGATTATATTATCAAACAATAATAATACATAAATTATAATTAAAATATCTAATCTTAGAAAAAAATGAGATAAATATGATATAGATTTATATTACATTAAAAATAACATTGAATGGAATAATTTATATTTGGTTTTCTATACTTTAATTTTTAAAATTTTTTATATATTCAATTTAAAATTGAGAAAATATGTAATTAACATTGTTAACATTGTTAACATTATTGACATTATTGACATTATTGACATTATTGATATTATTGACATTATTGACATTATTGACATTATTGACATTATTAACGTTATTAACGTTATTAACTTTATTAACGTTATTAACGTTATTAACGATATTACCGTTATTAACGTTATTAACGTTATTGACGTTATTAACTTTATTAGTTACGTTAGTAACGTTAATAACGTTAATAAAGTAATTAACGTTATTAACGTTATTAACGTTATTAACGTCATTAACGTTATTAACGTTATTAACATTATTAACATTATTAACATTAATAACATTAATAACATTATTAACATTATTAACATTATTAACATTATTAACATTATTAACGTTATTAACATTATAAACATTATTAACATTATTAACGTTATTAACATTATTAACAATATTAACTTTATTAACCATCCGTTAGTCGGGTGTTGTCTGTAAGTGCACGTGTCCGTTTATATAAACAATTTGTAGTTTAGTTTTAATTCAGTATTACTTCGAATATAGAAGAGTATTATTATCGGAAGCGAGCTTAACAGTTTATTAAAATGAATGATTATGAACGGAATATAATAAGATTGACTAAAATGCGTGATAATGATTCGATTGTAGATCCTGATTTTGTCAATCATCAATGACACGGCGTCCGAAGGGAAATGAATGAAGAGATAGAAAAAGATATCCAAACTATTGGATCTGACAAAAACTTTATATTTTCGTGGAAAAGACGGTACTAAATGGCGAAAGACAAAATAGAAGAACTCGCCAAGAAAATATAGTTACATGCTTGCCAGGGACTATAAGAGAACCGCGTAATGCATTATCGCCATTTCAATGCTGCTAATTTATATTTGATTATGTATTGACATTATTGTACACAATACAAACTTATATCTTGATAAAATATCGGATCGATATCAAGGCCAAAGTGACTGCAGGCATACCGACTCTCTGGAAATCCGTGCACTGATTGGTTTACTTTATTTGGCCGGATATCATGGATAGCGTGCGTATCTTATTAAAAAATATTGGCCTTTGGACGGCATGGAATACGAGATATTTACTGTTACAATGGCCCAAAGAAGATTTGTAGTTTTATTAAAATGTACTTTGATGACACCAGTAACGAGAACATAGGATGCAATTCAACAATCTCTCACAAATTCGTTCTTTATTTGATAAATTTAACGATAATTGTAAGAAGAACAACTCTGTTGGACTATACGTAACAATAAATGAAATGCTTCTTGCATTTAGGGGTATGTGCGGATTTCGAATGTATATACCCAATAAGCCAAATAAATATAGACTGAAAGTTTTTTCCACTGTTGACTCCAAAACATTTTACACCTCCCACATATAAATCTATGCTGGCGTACAAACTTGAAGGTCCATATAAAACCGACAATCCCACCTTTGCAGTGACAAAAAGAATGTGCTCACATTTGTCAGGATCCGGAAGAATTATAACAATAGACCGATGGTTTACAGGATATGCGGTTGTAAAGAATTTACTGGAAGAAGATCGACTTACAGTAATTGGTAAAATTAGGGTCAATCGAAGAGAAATACCTCTAGAATTGACAAATATAAAAAAGGCAAGTGAGCTCTTTCGTATTTGCAATTAGTGATTATATGACTGCTATCTCATACATTATTATTATTATTCTTTATTTTATAAATAATGAGAGTATTACTGGAGACAGAAACATTACAATTCGTATATACAAGAAATGTTATAAATATTGTTGTGTTTTGTATATGTTGTGATTATGCTGCTTGTTGAGGTGGTGTCTGCATTAACAAATTTTCTTACAATTCGACACGTGTTGAGTAAAATTGCTTTCTGCAACTTAATGTATGGATACTGTGATAATTCTAAAGTCTTTAAATTGTCATGGAATTTTTTTGGTATTAGACCTGTGGCAGATATAATTATCGGTACAATAATTACTTTGTCCATCCTCTATAGGCCTTATTAATCTTATTATTATTATTATTACTATTATTATTATTTTTTTAATTATTATTTTTATTATTATTATTATTGTATTTTTGCCAATAATACATTAATGCTTTTTGTTAATATCATCTGTTCTCTACTGAAACAACAATTCCAATAAATTTTTATAGAGAATAATTTAAAATTAGTTATAAGGCTTGTCTGGCACAAGACTGATGTTAGCAACAATTATAGTACAATAGTTGCGCGCGCAAATTTAGTAAGTTCTCATGCAAGAAAATAGAACCCGTTCTAATTTTTTGGATGAGTGCGACTCAATATGCGCTGAAAAGTGGCGTGTAGAAAAACACGCGTTTATATACAACTCGGATATTTTAAATTTCAGAACAATTGAATGTGCATGCTTGCGGATTTATTTTACAAACATACGTGTGAAACAGAAATGCCGGAATTAGTTTTAAATTTGTAATATAAATCGGCGCCCGCAATTATTATACTAAATTTAGTGCTAAAGTTACTCTCTTGTCTAAGCCTCATGCTACCAAGTCAAACGAGCATGAAAATTTCAATGCACATCGACTTGTTTTAACGCAAATTGAATATATGTAGAAACAATATATGTAAAATTTCTGTATTATTAAGCGTCCATTCGACTCATATAAATTGATCCAAAAACAATTAATTAATTTAAAAAACGCTATTCTTCTTGCCAATGAAAGTTTGGATAGCAACGGGCATTATTTTTCATAATGCCCTCACATAATATCCACTTATATTATTATTAGTTAAATCAATATTTTAAATAAAAAATATAAACAAATTAAATTGTCAATAGTAATACAGGGTGGCGGCGACCAAATGACCTCGTATAACATTTACAAAATTTAATTATTGCTTTATCGAAAAAAAAAACAATTTAACTAATAAACTAAAGTTTGTCAAAATACAAAAAATATCCAATAAATCCCGTCCTCACTATATCATCCAACATTTCAACCGGAATTGCTGCAATTTCACATCGCATAGCTTCTTGTAAATGTAGAGTTTTAAATGTTTTTTCATGATGGTTTGAAGAATCCGATGCAAAATTAAATTGTATGGGCGCGGTCGTGGTGTCATATTAAATGTAGGAGGCCTCACTCAACTAAAACTTGGACACTATATACATTTTCTGGTATAAACACAATTCGAATGTGTATAGAGGGGTTCTTTATGATTGACAAAAATGTTCATCCTACATAGAAGTCGAACGGATGTTCGGGAGAGTTGCACGTCAAGCGAGATTTAAATGTGCCCGAATGATGCTCCGTGTGGCCAAAAAGATACATAATTACAAAAAATACCTCGACCCAAACAAATAATGTTGAGAATGTGTCCCACCTTAGGCTATAAAATGAGATACAAAATTACCTTTTCCCGTCTACTCACCACACCTTTTACAATGTGGTTAATTGATATCCGCCACCGTATATATGAAATGCATTGATAATTATCGAAAAGTTTGCTTAAAATATGGTTGACTAGAAATTGCATGAAACCGTTTCGATTGAAATTTGATCAAAAGTAAACAAGACGCACTGTTTGTTTATATTGATGGCATTGCTTAAGTTAGCGAGTTATGTATCGATTTATAATTAAGTTTTTAAAAATTTTAATTAAGCAATATTTTATCTACTTTTACATTACTGGGACATAATTCTAACATAATCAACTTAAAAATTAATATTACATGTTTATGTAATGAAACATATGTTGAATCGGCAAAAAGTTAAATCCGGGAATTGATATAGATACGTCCGTGGATCGTATTCGGTTCATATAACTCCTCTATCCTAAAAAAAATAATATACTCAAGGTAAGAAAAATATACTTTGGATTACAGGTTCCTCGGTACATC
>JARJEC010101475.1:0-24260 GCA_030264575.1 Tachinus sp. AB-2021
AGTCTATTTTGATAACAGTTCAAGAAAATTAGTATATATCCATACAGGTGAAAGAATCCTTTTTGGATACAAAAAGTCCACATAAAACGTCCTAAAAAGCTAGCGTATAATTTGAAGTAGAAGACAATTTAAATGGAAACGAATTTAAAGGATAAATTGTGCCAGAACTTACAGCTCTCTCGAAATCCAAACAAACCTAATTCTTTAAATAAAATGGTTTCAACAGAAAAAAATCCTGCACGCTGGATTCAATCAAAATATCAAGTGAATAAAAATCGACCAAATAACATACACAAATTAGAAGGGTAAATAGCTCAAGAAATTATACAAAATTCAGTAAGATATTTTTTATTTATCATGTATATTGTTGCCAAGCTGTAAACACTTTGAACATATTGAAAGTTAAATTTTATTTTTTAGACGATGTTCATTGAATCGTGAAAAGTGTATTATTATAAGCCCAGAGAATTGCGTCCATCAAATATAAAAAATAATAATATTAAAATACTATTAAAGCATTACCAAAACTCCCTTTGAACGCCAAAAATAAAACAACTTCCATAAATTAATTGTGTAATTAAATAAAAATTGTTGCATTAATAAGTTTCTTTTTTATGAGCGTCATAAGATATATATTTATTTTAAGGCTTTGCGAACAAAATCAATCCCTTCTTTTCGTTTTACTTTAGAAGTGATAGGCCACGAAAAAGTTGCTCTATTTATCTTGAGGATAACGTCTACTTATATTTATGTTTTAGAAAGTTTTAAGTGTTTGATTTTTATGTGACTCTAAACTCGCTCGTCTTATAAAAATACGACAAACGTGTAATATTATAATATTTATTTATTATATCAGCTGTAATTCCGTTATTTTTAAAGATGGAAATCAGGGGCTTTAAAACCCCCATTTCCGATCTAACCGAAAGTAATATCAAATGTTGAAAATCAAACACAATGTATATTTTATAATTTATTAATTTTGTAGCATAACTTTCTCTAAACACATGATTTTTTTTCGGAAAGAATTACATGTTGTATCAAAGCAATAAATATAAATTGGATAAAAGTTATAATTTTGATATATAATTTTTGAATTAAAGTATAATTAAAATAAATTTATTGATTATAACTAATAATTGTTAAAATCATTTATGGTGCAAAACTTACTACAAGGCAGAAAGTGAAAAAAGTATGTATTTTCTCCATTTCTCTATATGTTGTTCGCCCTCATAAACTAATTTATTAAAATGTGTGCAAAATCAGTGGGCGTGAATGTCCATTGTAAATATAACAACATTCCAAATTGAAAATTTAATAAACCGCGCAAAGGTACAATTTATTTTACAAAGCATGCTAACTAATATAAATTTTCATTCAAATTGAAACTATATAATAACACATTGTTAAACAATGTTCAAGAATATATTGTGGAATAAAAAAAAATAATACACACATAATTTCTTTGCAACGCATACCAAACAATTAAAATAAATAAACGGAATGTTTTGGCAACAAGACATTTGTGTATGTATACAATATGCAAGAAAATATAAATATTTATTTATTTCTCCGAGTCTGTACAAGAGATAAAAACGCCCTAATTTTCTTTATATCTTAAGTTTATTCGTCCTCCGTGGAAAATTAAATAACATACCTCGTAATCCTTTAGCAAAATCTTATTTGAAGTAAATTAATTAAGAGATTAAATCTCAAATTCTCTGTAATTTACATAACATTTAGCCTGTAACATTTTTAGTACCAACTATTACTCGTCTCGTAGATTCCGATTCGAAAAAGAATTGCGTTTAATCGAATGGCCGTTTATTGAAAGCAATTTACCTTAACGGAATGGATGGGAATTCTTTAAGTTGCTTTGATAAATTCTACCATTTACAAGTGAAGGGTTGATTTTAGTAGTAGTGTCTCACGTGTAAAAGAACAAGAAAACCTTATGTATCCAATTAATTAATTGCGCATTTCTTGTAAACAAATTAATTTTTAACAAAAATAAAATAATAAACCAAATAATATTGCATGTATAACATTATTCTTACATAAATAACGATCGCGCAAACAGTATAACATGAATATTGCAGTCGTGAAATTATAGTATTCGCTTCGCTTGTATAATAAACACTCACTTACTCATATTATTCGCCGTTGTAAACGAATTTCGTACGCTATTTTGTCGTAGAACTAGCGTTTTGACAGATAATCTATTTTTTAAAATATTCAAGTTTATTCCATTATATAAATATTATTTTAAAACAATCCTTATATGTTACTACAGTTTTTTTTAAATTCAATTTTGACATTTCCAACTAATATAACTAAAAGTTTTTAGATGTGTATGAATTGGACTGATAAACATGAAACAAATTCCGTTCGCCAGCTTCTTGTTTGTTTTAATTCAAAAATATTAAGGAACATTGTAGAGCACCAGAATTTATATAATTATAACTTAAATTTTTATATACATCACTTAAATATTCGAAAATATCTAGGTACTGCAAACCCAATAAAATATAGATTAATTGAAATCTGGATAAAATTTTACATTTTATGAACATATAGCGCACTTAGTTTTCATTGCATTCCACATAAAAAGTTTTATAAAATATTTCCAAAATTTAAAGTGGGAAAAAATACTGACTTTCGTCACTAGATTCTACGTAAAAATGTGCCCATAAGGTGTGTTAGTCATGTTTCCATAACTTAAGAAATAAATCAATTTGAGGCCAAAATTAAAGACAAATCACTTTACTACCATTAAACTCATCTCGCAAAATTAGCTCGAGACAATCTTACTAGAATTTATATAGCATTTTTAGTTTCCGAGATAGTATATAGTAACGTCCAAATTTAGACACCTTCTACAATAGTATTACAATTTTGAAGATTCAAAAATCTACATAAATATAAAAAAATCATATAAATTTTAATTTCATTACAACCAATAATTTTTTAAAATAATATAGATATGATTTTTAATTTTGTTGATACCTTTTTACATTTTTACAACGCGGATACCAGTCATATGTCTATATCTGGACTATTGATCAATAATGTCGGTTTGTGATAAGTAAAATCATTATTATCGATATCCTTTTCGTTATATTTGTATATCAGTTATAATTATCAGAAAATATTATAAATTACTTAAAGGATACATGTTGTAATAAAATGATAAGCATGTTTATATAAAAACTTTACTATAAATGATATCACAAGTTTTGGAAACAATACAATCATATACAATCATTATCATTTTATTGAACATTGTTAAATATTAATTAATTGAAGAGTAGCTAATTAATTAATTAGATTAAACAATACAATAATAAAATATATGTGTAACTTTTTATTAATTTTAAAATTAAGCCGTTCGAAATTCTTTTTTGCGTTTATTGGATTTAAATTTCTGAACACAATTGCATCGCGCCTCGAGAGATATATTAAAATCTAGCGAACCGTATGTACAAAAAAATGGCAAGTATTTGAACAAACAAACTGTTCCATTAAGTTTGGGAGATGCTGTTTGCAGAACAATTTATCAAAATATTAATTAATTTGCATAGAAAAAGTATAAAATTTATTAAAATGTCCCAAATCCAAGTTAGTATAAATTCGTAGTAATATGTAAAATAAAGCGGGGACATACTAAAGCTCGGAATTTATTAGCCATTTAACTTTAAGCTAAATTTTAAATTATTAAAGCAGAAGGTATTGGTAAAAAAGTAAACAGCATGTTGTGTGTGAATTTATTTATTTGTTATTTATTATAAAAAAAGACGACATTTTTAATACTTTTAGTAAGAATTGTGAATTGTAATCTTGATAAATGATAGGATTTACTAGATCTGGCGCCAGTTGAGTAATCATCCAAGATCAATCAAATATACAGAAATCAAATTAATTTAAAATAAAACACACCAGAGAAACAATATACTTTAAAAAATATTTTTTCTTATTTTTAAAGTATGTTGTTTTATATTTTTTCTTATTTAAAGACTTGGAAACAAAAACTAATATGAAGCAAAATACTACCACCGCAATAAAGTTTGCATTAATAATAGACATAGCACATACATAATATATTTAATCTTGAGCTTAATACTACAAAGTTGACTTAATATTCTAAGCGAATATTCCACATTTATATTTTTTTGTTTGATAAATAAATTTATTAATAATTACATAAAAAATATTGTTTGATGCGATAGGAATTTTATATGCAAAATAATGATTATAATATTTCCTTTATTCTTAATACATTTTAACCAAAAAATCTATTAAAATTATAACTACTTTATTTATTTGTATATATTTGTAAAGTGCCTTTATACAGATAATTAAAACGTAATTGCAAATCAAAATAAATGTAAAAATCAGTGTATATTTATAAAGTTTTAAATATTGATAAAATTACTGAAAATCAAAACAAAAATAAGGAAATTAATTTTTTACTACAAATCGTATTGCAAACAGCAATTTTCAAAAAATAATGCAAGTAGTAAAGTATGGCAAATATCAATAGTAAACCACAAAAAATATTAATAAATATTGACAACATAGTCAACGTCAACATTGTTATACACAAGGTATTAGGAAAAATGAATGCATTATAAACTAAAAAAATATATTAGCCTTATTATTTAAAAAAAAAAAACTAAACGTAATTTAGTAGTTTAATATAGCAACGTGTGCAAAGAGACAAATTTAGTCAAATCTATTACTAAATTGTTTAGTGGACCAGCCATTTGTCACGAATAACACTGTTAAATTAAAATGAGCCCTTATATTCGGTAAGTATTTTTGTCAAAAGAGCCCCATTATATTCAGATATTATGTAAATTGACTGGATGTCCGACGTCTGTGAAAATAGATTTTAATCACATTGTAGATTATTAATTGTTTTACATACATTGCAAATTACAAATATGGAATCAACCGCTAAAACAAATAATCAGTTACTTTGATAAAATTTGACACTAACGGATTCGACTCATTTTTTGGTAATTTTTCTATTATATAAATGACTTTTGCATTCAATTCTAATAGTTTGAAAATAAACGGTGCTCTCAATTAGTTCATTAAAAATAATAAAAAATGTACACAAATTTAATTTTTGTCTCTAAAAGCTTTAGTAAAAAGATTAGAACTCGTCGTGTGTAATATATTTTAAGTAATTTTTTATATGATTCCTGGATGTGATTTGACACAAATACCCAGGTTAACCTAGCAATAGATCAATGAAAAATAACATTTGATTTATTACATTGAAAACATTGAATCGAGTAAAATGGTAGCGCATACTCCCTATCGTAAACGTTATTAAACATGATTACATTCCTTTTTAATCTTTAATAAAAAGATTAGAACTCACCGTGTGTAATATATTTTATGTAAGTTTTGGAATGATTCCTGAATTTGATTTGACACAAATACCCTGGTTAACCAAGCAATAGATTAATCGATTAATCAGAAATAACATTTGATTTATTACATTGAAAACATTGAATATACAATCGAGGAAAATGGTAGCGCATACTCGTTATCGTAAACGTTATTAACCATGATTAAATTCCTTTTTAATCTCACGCACTGAATCATTCAATTTTGTATCGCTTTAAACGATATGCACATAGAATTAAATATGTCAAGCCATAAATATCAAAGTGGCCATTTGTGTAATTGGCGACACAAACAAAATGAAACAAAAATAATCCGATTAATCCGACAGCGTTGCAGTAAAATTAAATTACACAAAATCGAAATTTTACTATATCCATATTTTTTTTACTTGGATGAATACATTTTGTAGCATAGCGATACAGGCACAGTAGTAAATTTTAATTCAATGCAATACTGGCTAAATAAATTAATTTTCAGGTTATTACAGATATTCAATCCTGGGTGTATTAATGAAAATATTTTAATTAATTGCAATGATTATTTCACTAAAATTTAAATGCAAGTTTTTGATTGGCCTAGACAGGCATATACAAACGAATTGATAAATAACAATTAATATAATTATCGTTTGTGTTTTTGCCAGTGACGTTCATGACATTACTAAAAATTAAATCGGGCGTTGTGAGTGAAATATAAATTTAATATTAATGTTTATAATAAATAAAATGTTGTAGTATTTAAGTTTCTATTCATGAAATAATCTTGACAAATATAATTCGTGTATTAATGATTATCCTAAATTTGTTCTTTTTCTAGATAATTTACGTTGCGAAACCACACAAGCGCGCCAGTAACAGAATCTCTTAAAACTGAACCTAAACCTGATTTTTTTACATTCGAATGTTTGTATTTATTGCTTATCTGTGCAAAATATATAAGCAAAATGTTTACCAACATCTTTACTTTATTTTCATTGCACCAAATCATAAAAAGTTAATTATCGTATTGTTCTCTCGATCTCGAATCTAAAATAACCAACTAGGCAAATAAGTGCAGTATTTTGTATACTATTTTCAGTACAGTTATCACATTTACAATAAACAATTTAAATATTTGTGCGTAACAACAAAATTTGATATAAAAAATGACATATACCAACTATCAAATGTGTAACATATGACTACTTTTGTTACCCACAACTCGATATGTATTTTTCCAGTATGGTTCAAGTTGTAAATTTGCAACTGTGTACACTTTTTTGACATGTATTTTAATTAAAATGGTTATTTTCATATTAAGTACGCAAAATGAGTGACTTTTATGGCATGAGATTGTTAATTTTGGTCGAAACCGCCAGGTCGAGACACCAAATACAGATAACAAAATTCGTGCTTAATGGGCGCCATTAAGCACGAATTTTGCCACGAAATACAAACAACGTTTTTTCTACAGCGGAAAAAAAAATTATGTAAATAAAATTATACAAATTAAATAAATTTGTCATATAATATAACTGACATTGTCACTGTCAATGCTATTATTGTATTAAATTTTTTTTCACTGTTATCGGTGAAACAAAAATTTTTTTTTCACATTAAAAAAATACTGTAGTTTGCTAATTGATGGTGATGCGCAAACTCATATTTTTTGACGTTTATAGAAAAAAATCCTGTAACAACGAAAGTAAAAAAAAATATTTGAATGTAAGTATCCTGTAAGAGCTAACGATTATAAATGGCATATTCAGCAGTTATATGAAAATAAAGTCATTAACAGCAAAACGAAATATAACAAAATTTGAAATAAAAATAAAAAGTCGAAAAACATGAGCATGAGCAAAAAAAATCTAACCACATGAGGATTTGAAAAAAAAATGAAATAAAAGATAAATATGTACGAATTATGCAAATACTCAAAAAGATCAAATAGTCGCCTTAAATAAATGAAAATAAATGGATAACAAAATATTTTCGCCTTGTATAAATTTAATTACATTTTGTACCCAGAAATTATTAAAATTAAAAATAAAGATCACAGTTTCTATGTAGCAACGCCGTTTTTGAGTAACATACAAACATATACTGTGATATAATTAAAAAGAGTAACATGGCTACGATATAAACAACATTAAAGTGAAAATTAATTTTTGTTGACAGTGAGAAATGCATAAGTAATTAATGCACTGAATGAAAACTTTAAAGATAATCTAATTAACATTAGTAGATTATATGTTAATAAGATTAATGTGAAGTAAAAATATAAAATATACTTTTTTGTTTGTATTTACTATTTTATTATCGTATATTATTTATCATTTCATTTTATTTTTAAACAATATTATAATAAAATGGTGAATCATGGTGACCCAACTATCCGTCTGACTGTTGTGGTATCGAGAGATTAGATATTACAATAGTCAAGACATGTAAATGGTTCATTATATCTATACATCTATCCATCGAATCTTTTATAAAGAAAACGTTAAATAATTATAATTATAATTTGAAGTAATTATAATAATAAAGCTTGCTACAATATTTTAAAACAATTATGAAAAACAAATTAATGCAATTATTACTTTTTTCAAAAAAATCTAAATTATATTGAAAAAACAATGGAATGAATAAAAAAAATGTTTTTAAACACTACAATATTATTGAATACAGTCATTACGTTAAACATATTGGTATAATAATACCAAGATAATAATAAAATAAATCATTTTTAGTACATTACCTGTCGCTATTTTATTCTGGTAATTTGACGTTTGATGCAGCTATTATTTCCGCAAACAAAGGAGGTGTAAAATTACACAAGAGCTTTAATAAAGTAGTTGAAGAAGCGTTGATAATATCTTAAAAAATAATAGTTGGAAAGCAGAACCAATGTATTATTTACTATTAACTGTAATAAATATTTTCTACAAAAATTTAGTAATATACTGCTGTTCAATCAAATATTGAGTGTCATTAAACTTATATCACTAAATTTAAGCAGGTGGACGAACATTCTGTACTGATTACACAAAAAAAAACAAATAAATTAATAAAAAGTTGTTGTAAAATTCAGTTATATACAGATGTAGATTAATTGGCGGACAAACGCCATGTAACTTTGTAGATCGTGTCAAAAGGAAACGAACATATTAATTCCAAAATGATGAGAAGGCCTTCATTAGGCCTCACGAGGTCCTTCAATTGTATCAATATTGTTTTAATTACGTATTGCATATTGTCCAAAAAGGCGGAGAATGGGAATGAGTTGGACTAGGGACACGTGCATTCCAGGGTGGCTGTGCATAAATTTAAAAAAAAATTAGTATAATTAATATTAAAATTAATATTAATATTATAATAAAATTAAAAGTTTTACTTCTACTGTGTGTGTTCCACGCACTTTTTAGTATAATAAAAGTTAAACTTCGTATTTTATTATACTATAGAATTAATTAATAATAAAAAATATTTAAAAATATGCAAATTACTTTTGAAGAATAAATCAAATTTAAATTAAAAATGCGCAACCTAACAAAATTTCTAATTATAAAATTCAAATTATAATGTAGATAATAAACACAATAAATGTTAAACTGTCACTTTGACTAACATGCTGTGTTGATTATATAAAATAATATTTGATATGTGTATTAAGCTGTCTATATTATAAGTTTTAATTTTATTAGAAATTTTGCTACGTTGTCAAGCGTAACAAACGTGAGGCCAAACCAAAAGTTTTTCATCATGTTGTAATTAAAATTTTCGTTTTCTTTTATCACGATCTACAAATTTACCTAGCATTGGTCCGTCAATTAAGGGAATTATTTTGGGACTATTGACTTACATTCAAATCAACTTACTTTTGGTTGATTACATTTATGAGTGATGACAACGACAGCTGTCAAATAAGTAAATCAGTTTAAACTTCAAAACTGAAGTACTTGCAATAAAATAATGAATTACGGAAACAACAAGTATACTGATACAGTTATAATCTATCGAGAAGCTTATCAGAATGCTGCTGCTTAGAGAAAATTATGGGCAGAATATTTTCCTGACCGAGTTATTCCAGTTAAAAGAATATTTGTAGTCGTGGTTCTCACCACTACCCAACTGTGGGAATTTGAGAGTTTTGCTCCACATTAAAAAGTGTTCGCCGTATTGCTGAAAAGGTGAATAAATATATCAAGACATTTTGTGTGGAAAAGATTGATCTCATCAATATGGGTGCAATATCACTTGCAGCGCGGCGTGAAGAACCAAAAGTCCAATATCATCGTACACAAATAAGGTTCTGCAATTAGTTATTTAAAATTCATAAAGAATATCCCGCTTTTACCAGTAGAATTATATTGACAAATGAATTGTGTTTTAAATACACGAAAATATTCATTTCCATGATGCATGCGAGCTTATGTGAAAACTGGTTGTGTAAAGCTCGTTTATGCGTACAAGAACAAGGTTGAATAGTTTAATTAAAGTTATTCCATTTTAGCTTAGGTTGTTTTAATTATAATTAATATTCTTTTCTCTAATCTACGCGAACCAGGCTGTGTGACTTAATTTTATGTTTAAAGTAAAAGCACAGTTCCAGGTGGATTGAAACAATCAAATTTTGAAAAATATATTAAGTTTTTTTGTGTAGTCAATTAAGAAGGTCGATAAATACACCTCCTTAAATTTAATGACACAAATGTGATCAGTGACATCCTGTATTGCACACGCAACTATAGTAAGTTTATGCAAGAGTTACAGTTACAGGTAAATATCGTATTATAGCAAAAATAAAAAATAAAAAATGCAATAAAACTATCTGGATCTATAATAATTTGAAATTTGCAAAAAATATTATTGCATTTATTTTCATATTTTTCTTCAATATAATGTTGTGGTATTTTTCTTACTTCTTGGAAAATTCTTTCAAGAATTGGTTATCTTTAAAAATGTATTATCATAAAATGTCAACAAAAACTTGAATATCAAATGGCGCGCAAATTTTGATTGTGAATTACGTCATTCAAGTGAAACAAAAATGACATGTTGTAGTTTGAAAAAAAAGCCAATTAACATTAATAATAGTCATGCTTACATAAATCTAGTGCAAACAAATTGGTCTGTGTAACAAAGTCTTTAGATTTATACTGATTCATAATCAAAATAACAGTTGTCAATAGGTGTGAGCAAAACTGAACATTACAAAAATAAACAAAAGGTTGGTTTAATATTTATAAAAAATTGTGCTTTCATACTTACAAAATGCAATTGATAAGTTTATTCGACTGACCAACGACAGCACAAAACCTTCTCTAACCGTATGTTGAAACACCTAAAAGCTGCATTAAAATTATCTTCAGTGACAAATTTGATTTCACCTCTACAGCAACATTAACAGACGAACTTTACATATCTGGGAAGCAGAAATTGCACATGTCTTAAAAGATGCAACAATGACATTATAGCAAAATTGAATATAAAAAATAACAAATTTGAAAAATTTATATTTTATGTGCATCTATTCTCAGAATTTCAAATAAAAATATTTAAGTATTACTAAATTATTTCAATAGTTTGACACAAAAACACCCTGTATAAAATTTGTTTATAGAAATTTTAGTATTCCAAATAAAATGCATTGATATAATTAGAACACGCATAACCTGCTAACAATCCACTCTTATATTTAACAAACATCGCTCTAATTTTATAGAAAATACAATTATTATTTGCAATAGAAGCTGCAAATGTGCTTGTTGGAGGTGAACTCTTTCAACACATTTACAGTTTGCTCCATTCATTTGCATAACAACGCTCGGACTTAACAACAAAGCACATGGTTATCAATTATAATTTAAGCTATTAGCTTACACACGACCGCAACTATGCGATACATAATCCATGTATTTAATATTAAATTATATAATAAAACCTTTTTTTACTAATATTGAAGCAAGCATACGTTTAAATAAAAAGTTAAATTTCATTGTTGAAAATACATAATAATTAATTGAATAAAAAGCAGCATTAATCTATAAATGAGAATTTGAAAAAAATTATGAATAATTCATAAAAGTTCACTATAAAATTCCGATTGTCTATAATAAAATGAATGGCACTTTTTCATGTAAAACTACAGCTTATAATAAAAAATAAAATAATCTGAAATCCAACTAATGGAACATATACTTTTGTATTGATTTGCATTCTAGGTAATTGTAATTGGAGATTTTATTTATTTAGGGTGTTTCTCAACCTATGCGCAAAAGCTTGAGAAATGATTGCCAAAGGTATGAAATGAGTTATTATGAAAAAAATTCTAATAAAATATTAGTACTTTTCAATTTATTCGAGAAAATGTGAAAAAATGTACAACTTGTAAAAGCAAAATATAAAATTATATTAAAAAAATATATTACCTGCAATACATTTCAATTACTTTTTAAGTTTATCGAATTCAGGAACTGCAAAATATAGATAAAAGAGATAATCTCTGTTTAAAGTAAAAAAAGTTTCTTTCTTTGTCGCTATCAATTTGTACACATATAATTAGATAAAGCGTTGACACAATTATAAACAAAACAAAAAGATTCCAATTTGTCTTTTGAGCTCAAAATTCTTGTTAAATATATTTATTGCTTTAGAATATTATGAATGTTTAATTCCTGTTATATTATTGTTTATATTTATTTATAACAGGTATGATAATAGTATATTACTTTTACGAGTATGTAATAGACATACAACTCAAACTAAGTAATATACTATATCAATGATCACAAGAAATATTTTTAAAGTTGCATCTTTATCTAACACTTTTAGCAATATTATTATTTATATATTATTATTTTATTTTTAAATGATTACATCATTTCCTCCATAATAATAATTTAAAACATATATTTTCACATAATAGGTTATTTAGGTAAGAAATAATTGTTATATATATATATATATATATATATATATATATATATATAAATTGTAGTTATATATAGTATTCCATTTAATTATTATAATTGTAATATAGATACATTCCATTGTCAAAATTAACTAAATTCAAATCAAAACTTGTTCTCAACCATATTTGAAAGTTATCAAACTAAAAATTGTAATTCTATATACTAATGAAATAAATTTAAAAAAAGATTGTATACATATGCTTCATGATTATATATCACATAGTATAACTTCCATGTGGTAGTATTACCACACTAGAACCGTTAGTAATGTCATTTGTAAAATCATATTTATGTTTGAAGTAAAGTAAATGCTAACTTAGATAAACTACTTAAAAGAACACAATTGACTGTAATTCAAACGATCAGAAAAAGTATATTATTTAAAATTTAACAATGGTTGTTACTAATACCTTAAATTATAGTAATGTTGTATTGCAAAATTAAAAAAAATATTTCAAAAAGTTCGAATAAATTTGGTGAATTCGCCGGGCATTAAATTAGTCTAATTTAATTAGTACTATAAATAAGCAAAAAATAAATATTTGGATAAAACACGGTAGTTTTATTAGATATTAAATGAAGATTTTCTTAAATATTCAATTATTATTTTAATCAAATAATCAAATATAAATAACAATAAAATATTGCTTCAGTGTCGATTTATTATATAATTATACATAACAGCAACTCTCTAATGTAAATAAATTCTAAACAAGTTAAATTGCAGTTTACATTTTTATAGTTAAGTTTTACGATATTTTTATTATAATAAAATTATAAGATGAATTTTGTTAATAAAACAATGAAAGATCTCGAAAGACCTGAGAACAAGATAGATTTGATATAGTATACGAAAATTACAATTTAAAACTTAAATTTATTTTAAATATTTACCGAAAAACTATACATTTTTTGTTGTCAATTGCAACAATTACAAAAAAATCTAATATAGTGCAATGTAAGTTTCTGAACCATCAAAGGAAAACCCAACCTAAATCATTGTTTTTTTTAATTCAAATTTTTTAAAATTAATTATATTATCCCCCATCTATAAACTCGCTGTTTCAAAACATTCAAATACTGTTAATATCATCATATAAATAAAATCTTTATTCTTTCGTTTCGACATCAAACTTTTCTTAGACCCTAAAACATTTTTGTAATAACAGATTGTAATAAATCTAATAATATTCTACGGAGTAGAGCACAAATCTCTCTCTGTCTCTCTCTCTCTCTCTCTCTCTCTCTCTCTCTCTGTAAGTAATGATTTTGAGCATATAGAACTAATAAACATTTTAAAATGTATCTAATTAAATAATAGTAGTTTTATTCCATTTTGAACATTTTCTATATTCTCAAATGTTCAAATTGTAAATATAATAAAACCACTATTATACCGGGTGACAACTGAAATAGGTACGCGCCCATATCTTTTATATTTATGAATATTTTTTAATGAAATTTTTATGAGTTAAAATAAAAGAATAATCAGAAGATCCTACTTTTCCGCTAAAATTATATCTAAAATATTGTTTCCGGTTTAACAAAAATAACTTTAATTTTGATTTTTTTAATAAAACACCCAGTATATTTTTGCAGTTTTTTATTTGTTAGTAGATTCGTATAAATTTAAATTTTTAGAAGTTTTGGTAACATAGCCTCATTATGAAAAAAATTTAAATAAACTTAAAAAAATTATAACAAGAACATCTAAATACAATGGGATTATTGCAAAAAATATAACTTTCCTTCCACATTATTCAAAATTGAGTGAAATGCGGGCTTTTATAAATGGCATAATTAGTATTTAAGTTGTAACTTTTTTTTTCAAATGCAACTCTCTTGGTACCATCACGTAAAAGTAGATTGTTTTTGCTATCAAATGGCACCAAAAATATTTCTTTTCCATAAATATTATATATACATTTTTTGTGACAAAAAAATGTTACCAAAACCGCTGAAAATCGGGATTTATGTGTAAAATGGACTGACAAATAAAAATTTGCAAAAATATACCGGGTGTTCCATTTAAAATTACAAAATTGGTGTTAGTTTTGGTTAAATCGGAAATAATATTTTTCAGATTTTTAGCGGATATGTTGGGTCTTATGATTTTAACCCAAAAATTTTTATAACTATTCGTAAGTAAAAAACATATGTGCCCGTTCCTGTTTCAGTAGTTACCCGTTATATCAATATTCTTATAATTATTTGATAATAGTAATTAAATAATGTCAAAACCATTTTCCATATTATGAATACATAAAATAAACCAAGTAGCTTTGTTTAAAATAATGTAATGTAATATAATATATTATAATAAAATACAAAAATAGAAAAAACTTATAATTTTTCACAAGGTTGTGCATATTTTTGTTTTAAATATTGTAGGTTAATAAATAATATACTTAATATGCTGTAAGTATATATTTCCCAACTAGTTTCGGCTAAAAACATAATTATTTAATTGCATTACATTACAAAATTAATATAAAAAAATAAATACGATAAATATTAAGCATATTATTTATAAACCTACAATATAAAAATAAAAAATTAAATAAACTGTCATGTTTCGGCATGTTTTTTTTTTGATATTTCAATATTATTCAAATTAATAAATAATTTTATATTAAATTCATTTTAAATTGTATGCGTTGTAAATTATTCAAAGTGTACTTGTATTTTTTTTAATTTGTCTATATATGTTTTGGCGCACCACAATACACATTTATGTAATGAAAAATTTATAATTTCATTTTAATTTATTAATTATTAAATATTTTTAAATAAAACTTTTTTACTTAAATGCATATATTAGCACAAATTAGTATTAAATCTCTACATTATTTTTATTTTAAATTTAGATATAATTTTAATTAAAAAATATAATTTCAATTTCATAATATTAATAATTAGTCAATTGAAATTTAAAAAGATCAAATTATATTCAGTTATGTATAACTTATATTGCTGCTACTATAGATCATTGAAAACATATAAAAACATTTATAATAGTATAAATTGTATACGTGCCAATTTAATTGTGCATATTTACTGTCGTTATATTTACTCACAGTGAAGTAGTTATCTGCTAGTTCCTGGTCGTTAGAAACACCCACTAGAAGATAAATGAGTGCTCGATGCGCTCAACATAATTTACAGCGCATTCTAGTAAACAGGAAAGGATAAAAGCTATGCAGCAGGTATTGCATGCATATGTGCAACTAGCTAATGCAAGCATAAATACTTGGTGCAACTAAAAATATAGAAGATAGAATGCCAATGCTCACTGAGAATGATGAGCAAGCAGACGAGGATGGCGGCAAGGGCGCCCATGCTGAGCTTAAGCGTCTGCCCCTCTTGGATAAGTTCGCAGTTTTCGCCCCAGAAGCCGTCGGGACATATGCAGCGGTAGCGCAGCCGCGGCTCCTGGTTGATGCAAGTTCCACCATTAAGACATGGCAAGTCGAGACACTCATCCTTGTCCGTGCAGTCCTTGCTATCAGGCGACATGACGCGCCCCTCGCCGCATCTATTAGTTTATTAGTCAATAAATTAACATGCTTACTACAATAATCACAAAGAAAACACACATTGTATTACTTGTATTATTATACACTTCAAACCCAACCCCATTTTGTGTACTTGTGTATCATTGAATAAAAAGAGCGGCGATAAAATAATTAACATGATTTCATTTTAGATGTAATGCTAACATATAATTTCACTTGGGGAGAATCAACTTAATATTGATTTTATCAAATGTAAGCAATAGAATTTTTTAAAATTAATAGAAAAATAGCGATATACTGTTATTTGCATTTTTTGTATTTCTTTCAAATCGTCTACATTCATTGAAAACTGTAGTAGAATATTAGTTAGAAATGTATTAAAAATCATAAAAATGTATACAATTTTTGTTTAGTTAAAATAGTTTTAACATAAATTTATATTTTAGCAATAACATTAATGCAATTCTAACCTATAACCACAAACGGCACAGTATTATGTAATAAATATTAGTTGAATCAAGACTATTTCAAATCAATAATTATTATTCTAATAATATATTATATTCTTTTTTTAACTAGTTATAATATTTAAAAAAAATGCTTTAGGCCACAATTACGGGGTGGCTTTTAAGTCGTGCCATGATTTTAACCATTAATAACTTTTTTGTTAATAAATATTTAAAATTATTTTTATCACAAAATATATATTAAGTAATTGTAATTATGTTTAGGCTCTAAAAATTACATTAAGTGATTTGAAAATGCACTAGAACGCGACGGATTGTGCCAAAAATGGCGCCATTTTTGGCTTAGCACAATCCGTCGCGTTCTAGTGAATTTTCGAATACACTTCTAAGAAAACCCTTTTCTAGAGCCCGAATTTCAACTTCAATATATTGCTTCAGCTGGAAAATTGTGGTTGGTTTATTTTCTTAAACTCTTTCTTTTTAAGTATTTCCAAAGAAATAATTTGGAACCGTTGAATTCGATGAACGTGGATTCTAGATAAAGTGTGCGTTAGCAAATATGATTTCTATAATTTTCATAAAGGCTATGGCCGTAGGTGTTGTAACTGCATCTTGTTGTTACCAATAAATGTAATTGTATATATTTTGTAATAAAAAAAATCCAAACACAAAAAAAACTTGGGGCATAAAACAGGGTATAAAAATAAAACAAAATCAACTTGTTAAAACTTTGTCACCATGATAAAAATATCAGCAAATGTAATTTTATTACTATTTTTTGTGTATTAAATCTTGTAACATTTTTAGAAAATCGTAATTCATACAACGTTTAATTTAAAAAACTTTAAATCTACCGTTTTATTATGTATTTTCAAATATACCAAAATATACACATATTTAACCAGAAAATTGCTCCTTTCACAATTTAATCAGTAAAAGATATATATTTGTATGTTAGTCTCTGTTATCTACCATCTGAATGCAAAAATTCAAAATCGTTAATAACTTTAAAAAGTAAATTGAAAAACTTTTTAATAAATGGTTGCTTTACTTGCTTCTACGGAAATTTTTTTTAAATTTTACTAAATTGTAATATTTATTTCAACTAAATTATGCTTGTGTGTGTGTGTGTACTTACTGTATTTTATTTTTAATATGTATTTATATTTTATTGTATGTCCAGAAAGTCCCGCCCGTGTCAAATATCTCGAGAAATACACATCAGATCACAAAAACTCGATTTACAAAGAAAAATTGAGGATCCTGTTCCTTTGTAAACCTTTTCAAACTCAATTTTCGATTATCTATTAAGGAACAGGAAAAGTGTTAAGTACAAAACTTGCTTATTTTTCTCCGTAGAATTCAAATCTGCAAAAATGGGGGTTCATATTTAAAATTTCAAAGTAACCCCCAGTTCACCCCCTAGGGGATAGATTTTTATATGATATTGAAAAAACGTTTTTTTTTGTTTTTGCAATCTGATGAGTATTTCACGAGATATTTGACCCAGGCGGCATTTCCTGGACACCCTGTATATTTCTCTATTACACTGTTAGTCATTGAAATTATTAACAATAATAATATTTTATTCTATAGAACTATACATATATAAAATATATTTTATATTTTTATATAAAAAAATAACTTCAATGTAATTAAATTGGAATGACATCTACAAAAAAATTAAAAAATCAAAAATAAAATTATTTGTTTACCAAAATAATACATTTTTATCTGGCATCAATAACACTAAAACTAACACACAACAAAAAAATCTTAAATATACCTTAAATTATGAAAAAGGCGCAATGTTCTGATTAAGTATAAATTACTTGGTATATTTGACAAGAGCGAAATGAATACTGACACATGAAAAACTTTTAGTAAAGAACAAAACGTTTCTAAAAAAAGCACAAAAAAGTTTCTCATCTGGTGTAGCCTTTTGGAAGTCACTGTATAGTTTTTTCCTATTATAATGACGTCTTGTAGATAGGTCAGGTTTTGTATTCAATTTAAAAATCAAAACTCAAATTTGCAATGAGCTAAATTATTGACATATTCTAAAATATGTGTTGTTTCTTATTCAACATTTTGCGTCTTTAATATTTAAAAAGAAAAAAGTTGTAAAATAAAAAATATTCACCATTTGAAAACGAAAAAAAAAAGAAATAAAAATCCACAAATAAAAAAATATTTCCTAGGTTAAAACCTAGAAAATATTTGTAAAATATTGCAAAATTTTAACATTCTAAACTGACTTATAATTCAATGTAAAATATTGTTCACGAAATTGTATGCTTCCTTACTTCGACCATTAATAGAATTTTAGTATAGCCTATCGGTAATTACTTGTGCATAGATTAGTTAGTTGCTGTGCATAAGGGTTGTTAGTCTTCATATATCGTAATTAATATAGTAGTTATTTTCTGTAAACGTATAAGCAAGCATAGAATAACCCTCTTTAATCTATGGTATAAGCTAAACTATAATGTATTTAGAATTAAGCTGTCTTGATAAATCATTTTAGCTATGATATTACAACTCATTTGCAAGCAATTCATGCCGTATAATTGTTTTTAGCGTTATTGCTAATGCAAATATACTTGCTTCATTTGGTAATTACTTCCATATTCAGATAGTTTTGAATGTAATTAAATAGGTAAGCTTCAGTTAGATAGTTTAATAATGATGATTAGTAGTAGTGTTTGTATTTGTTAGGTTTCACCTATCTGGCCAGCGATCACAAGGTCCTTCAGCTGTATTCATGTAAGTATGTGTGTGTGTGTTAAGGCTTGCTACTCTAGACATTTGCCTCCGACATCTAGAGCTCCATTAATTGTTTCCCAATGGCGAATGATACTGGTAGGCTATGCGGTCACCCATCCAAGTGCTGACCGTGCCTAGCATTGTAAACATTCAACATCGGCCGTACTAGATAATAATAATCTTTATGGGTTGATTTGCCCAAAATCCTCGGCAGTATTGGATATGCGACCCGGCGGTTCATGATTATTATATAATGTTTAATGTTATTTGTAGGTTGCGGAAGTAGTTTATTATTATAATAATTCAATTATATAATAATTTTATTGTTTTCTCTCAACGTTTCCAAAAACAACTAAATAATATTGCACATTAAGAATTATAAAAGTTACTGATTTAATAAAAAAATGTGTAAAAATACATTGGAAACGAAAATACACAAAATGCAATTTAATTTAAAAATGCGACTGTCATCCAAACATTTGGATTACTACACATGATTAAAGGACATTGAAAATCAAAGAGAAAATTAACTTAACTTAATTAACTTTCATAAAGAGGGCCAGAGAGTTGATATTAACATAATCTGTCCACATGATTATATACCATGTACCACCTAAACAATGTAAAATAACTTTCAATATTTTTCATAAGTAATATAACAAGTGGTTCGTATAATAATAAATACCGATAAATGAACCACTAGGTAATATTTGGCATGAGAATATAATTAGTATTGCATTTAAACAAATTAATTATTGTAAAATTCAATATGAATTTCATAATAATTAATGACTATAATACGAATATTATAAATAATAATAATTTAGGTTTTAAAATAATGGGTTTCTCTACGACACAGAAGCAAAACAAAAAGAAGAGATATTATGTCTTTCTTCGCTTAAATAAAAATTTTCTTGGTGATAAAGCAATTTAAAGCACTACTTGATCCGCTTTGATGAACTATCTAATTAAAACAATTGTGCATGTTTTTTGCTTTTTAAAAATAGTGATCTGAATTACTATTCCGTTTAGTAAAATTTCGATAATAAAGTTATAATATCAGTGTGTAACGAGCACTAATATTAGTAACTCATTTGATTGATTAAAGCACTTGCTTACTGCTCGTAATGTAATAGCATCTCCATCACACACTTCACACGTCTAAACTAATGGGTACATTACCGCCAATAGTATTAATTTATATAAATATAATAAAATAATTAATACGTTTTTTAAATAATAAAAAAAGGCAAAATACAATAAATGAATAAAAAGAGATCATATGAATAAATATGATAATACTCAAAAATAGATTATGCCGCAAAAAGTCAAATTACTTAGTTATTGATTAAAATATAAAAAAATCACATAAAAACTTTGCCATGTATGATTTGCGATAAAACTTTAGAGATAAAACACCACGAGACACGCGAGGAAGCAACAATAAACTTAAAAGCAATTTCAAGAAGATGATTTCATTAATTATTTTCAATTGTAGGGAAACCCGCAAGAATTCGTTTAACTAGTTATGACAGAAGTGTAACTTTCTGAATCTATAGCTTGGATACAAAAATATTTTGCTTAATGACAACATTTTGTCGGCACTATATTACTTAATAAATTCACGCTATACATTTAATAATTGATTGTGATTTATAAAATATAGAAATGTTACGTAGGTTAAATCAGTTAATAAATTTAATTTTTCATGTATCAATCGTATATAATAAATAAAGCAAAAAAGTACAGTTAATTTAATTACAATTGTCTTAACCGTTTAAAATTCTATAAAATATAAAGTCATATATTAAATTATACATTGTATAAACTTTCCAATATATCAAATGCAGGCCATATTTAACTTGATTATAACTCGGCATCAAACAGTTCGATTGATCACACTATAACGCACATGATATTTAGATACATGCATTTCTCCAAATGCAGCAGCTATGCCAGTTAAGCTGATGCATGGAAAAGCTAGTTATCAGATTAATTAAAGCCATCTGTCTAGATTGCTTGTATTACAAATTGTGATATAATTGACTGTAATAGTCCTATCTAAATACGTTTTAATTAAAAGTTTAAGTTTATTTATACAATTATTCAATCGGGATAAACTTAGACTACACGTGAAGTTGAAATGAAAATTATTATTAAAATTATACTAAATCAATAAAAATGTATTATTGTTTTACTCATTTTTTTAAATATCACATCTCTTATACGGAAAGACAGTTCATCTTGGAAGATGGCTTAAGTAAAGCCCCTTGAAGTACTACCATGCATAAACCTGCTGATGGTGTGATGGAACAACGTAGTAGAAGGTATTAAAAGCCTAATGAGGCCTACTCAAACCCAGAACTCAGAATTGAACTTTTTGATTACCAGGATTCGGCACGGCTTGGGAAGTTCAAACCTGCGCACGCAAGTTTTCTTCGTTTATCGACGCCACGTTTGGGTAAATATTTAACTAAAGTTGCAAGCTGTTTGCATCAAACAATAAGAGTATTCGAAATGTTTCATTTTTTGTATGTGAGATAGCTAAACTATGTATGGGTTCCATTCGAACCAAGAAGTTTATCTTTCAATATTTGCAAAGTTAAAAAAATGTAATTGATTAAGAGTAAATTGGTTTAAAATATTTTTGCATAATACAACCACAGCCATAACTTCAATAATGCAATTTATTTAAAGAAACCGGATACGTTGTGCAAGTTTTTCAGATATATCTCACGGTTCCGTTTGCAATAAGCTCGCGGTTTTAGTCTTGTTTTTTCGCGTCCCAGTAATAACTCCCACCCATGTGCGCATTTTTAAATTAATAATTATTTTTCACAAAACATCTATCATAAACAAATTATATCAGTGATTAACACCTTAATTGAATAATGATTAATAACGGATGTTTTTTAGAGATAAAAATGAGAGGCAAAGAAAAATGCGATTAGAGAGAACAATTAAATGGAAATAGAATTTCGTTTCAAACCAGGCATAAACATAATAAATTTGAGATGTATATGATACATAATCTGATTTTCTTTATTATCACCGTAAATCATTATTAGTAGCAGTTTAATACTGCAGTTAAAAATACAAACTATGATTAACCGTAACAAATATCTTTTCATCTACTTGTAAGAAAGATGATCTTTTTCAATAGTTAATTAAATATCTGTTCTTTCTCTCAAAATAAGTATAACTAGGTTAAACCATGCTGGGGCTTTATTATTAAAAGTCGGTTAGATTACGTGTGGATGGATGTTTCGGTTTGATCAAGCGCCAAACAGCTTTAATACGGTGCTTTAAGATCAAATTTGCCGCCCAAGTGGCTCAGTGGTTAGTGTATCGACTGCTGTTCCAGGGGTCCCGGGTTCAAATTCGGGCAGCCCTAATTTGGAGGGTCGACTTTTTCTAATTAAGAAAAAGTCATATCGAGTACAGCTTTTTTGGGATAGGAAAGTTTAACTTCCTATCCCAAGAACATAAAACATTAACAACTTCTAATACTCGCCAATACGTCATTGCACAAGTAAATGTTCAAGGCATTTTAAATAAATTACACTTCGTTGAATTATTTTTATTAAATGAAAATGTTGATATTGTATATCCGAACATTGGATACGTAATAACAATTTAAACCATTTTATTATTAGTAACTTCACTCTTACTGATCATTTTAGCAGATCAATTTATGTCCACGGAGGTGTTGTCTTTACACAAGAAATGGTCGGAATATTAAAGTTTTAAAAACTGAAAAGTGTGCTTCTTTTGAATTAGATTTCAAATTGTGTGGCGCATTACTACAAATCGGTAAGCATAAGTTGTGCATATGTTTTATCTGTGTATAGATCTCAGATCAGTAGTGGCGACGTTTTTTGCAATAAAATGACAGATATGTAGTTAAATATATTTAAGAGGAATCCATTTTCAAACGGTGATATCGATGATATCAATGTCGATTTTTCTAAAAAAATCACTCAATAAAACATGCTTCTTGATCTTTTTGCTTACGTTGCTGAGATCTATTAATCTATTTAAACCTACTAGTTTTTATGAACGTTAACGGTGATACATCGATTTCTGTAATTGATTATATATTTACAAATATTAATGAAAATTCTTACAGCTGCGATGTAGTTCAACCTATTGTAGCAGATCACTTAGCTACTTAGATGTATCTTGAAAGTAGTACTTTAATTAGTAGTCCCAATTCGTTTATAGTTACGAGAATTGTTTTTGACATTAATTAATAATAAAAATAGATTCCTTATCTCTCGTGTAGATTGGAGCAGACAGTATAAACAGTGCATTTGACTTGTTTATTGATATACTATACTGTACATTAATTTTAATAAATCGTGTCCAATTGAATCTTGGATTATTTCTATGTAAAATAAGAAGTCTTGGATATCTCAAGACATCATTTCAGAAAGTAATAACTTAAAAAAATTATTTTGGCTTAGTCATAGTATGGATTCGAATGACTTAAAAGCTGAATATCGTTTTTTTAAACGCAAACACTATTAAATGCCATTAAACATAAAAAAGAATATTAGGCAAATAAAATCAATTCATCTGACAACAAAATTAAAACAGTTTGGACCTTAGTAAATTCATCTCTTAATAGAAATAACAAAAACAAAAATTGTGACACGCTTATTATTGACAATAACATCAATTGCAACAAAACAAAAATAAGTAACAAATTTGTTGATCATTTTGCTAGTAATGCTGAAAGTAAAATAGAAGAGTACTTTCAGTCAACAATGTATGCTGATTGCACAATTGGTAGAAATATATGCAATTCTTTTGTATTCCATAGTACAACATAAAAAAATATTTCCTTTCTTGTTCCAAAAAACTTAATTTAACTAAATCCTCTGGCACTGATGCTCTTCCATTTACGACTGTTTAAACCATAATATAAAAAGGAAATGGTGTTTCTCATTAATTGGTCACTAAACATTGGACAATTTCCTGCTTGTTTCAAAACAGCAGCAGTTACACCTATATTAAAAAATGGCGAAGCAACTGACTTAGGCAACTACAGGGCAATATCCGTTTTATCTGCTGTATCAAAATTATCTGAGAAGATAATTTTTGATAAAATGGTGGCGTTTATAACTAAATATAAAATTCTAA
>JARJEC010101478.1:0-22581 GCA_030264575.1 Tachinus sp. AB-2021
GAAAATTACGATAATTATATAATAATTTTAAATAGTCAATTTTATGATTTAAATAAAAAATTTGAACAAATAATCCCGAGTTCAAAAGTTATTACAAGAACAAAAAGAGGATTAATTAATGGTTTAGGTACGATTATTAAGACCATTATTGGTAATTTAGATTCTCGCGATTGGGAAGAGTTAAAGAATCATTTAAAAATTTTAGAACAAAATGATAAAGAAACTAGAAATTTATTAGTCCTACATAATAGACTAAAAAGTGTGGTATTCAAATAGATCTCCTTGAAGTGACAAATAACAACAATGAAGAACATAATGGAGAATTCTTCAAGCTTCCACTACTCACTTATAGAAAAATTGATATACGGTCAACGCCTCCATTATATGAACAACCTATAGATTTGAAACATACCAACTTGGACGAAATCAACAAGGCTCATAACGAGCTACAAAAGCTAAAGTTAAGGTCCATGGAAAAACGCCACGAACTACATCATCACGTCAGCCTATCAATACGTTGAGAATACGCATCTCTCAACGCAATTTTTACTGTTATTTATAATAAATTAATACTTTTAAGACATGTTTTGAGATGTTGTTTAGATGTCCTATACTATTACTTCATATATAGTTATTTGGATTATTCAGATAAAGAAATTAATTTATAAAATATTAGGAAATGTAAATACAAATACTTGAAAATAGTAAGACTATACATATTTTATGCGTATTTTTTATCAATTTAGACTAGCGCGGATATATCTATACAAATATCCGCTCATACACCCATATTCTATTTTGGGGGGTGGTCAATTAGTTTGCATTTGTGCATATTATTTTTTATTCATTATAGAATAATAACAAATATGATATTTTACTCCAAAAGAATTAAAACTTGCAAGCATTCAAAATGTTTTTAGACAAAGGTGTTGCAAACAGCAGAAAAATTTAATAATTCCATCAAATATTTACGCTATAATAATAGACATAAATTTGAATTTACTCAAATAGTTTATAGAATTTTATTTTTTTTACTGTTCTATTGTGTACTACGGTCCTAATGGTCCTATTGTGCACGTCTAACATCTTACACCTTTAAAAGTTCTGTCTCTATGAAGTTTTTGACAAAGGATTGTTTTCAATTTTGCTTAGGCTAACATATGCTTGCCAAAGTGAACTGTGCGTTGCATGTTGAATGCTTCGCATTCACACAGCAGATGCTGCGGGCAGAGTATCTTCGTCCTCTAAACATCCGCGGCTGGATTATAATTCTGATTAATTACACAGATATTAAAAAAAAAGGAAAAACGATTACTGTGTATACACCGTCAAAGAATCTGAAATCTATATGTTAATTTTTCTAATTTAATAACACTTTTACGTATGTCAAGTTCTGTAAAAACGCCATTTTGTTTTTGTGTTATTTGATTTGTGGATTATGAACTTTTAATTTTATGTAGTTTTTGTAAGACAGCTTTTTCATATCATGGTTTAATTTAAAATTTCTGTAAATGAAATTTTCAAATGCATACGTTGGTTTTTCAATCATTACTTTAAATTTTATATTTCTGTTTCTAGTATAAAGTATTTTTTAATAATATTTGATAAAAGTTCAAACAGCCTGTATAAACTCAAATGTAACTCGGTGAGCTAGCTAACTAGCTTCACTATGTTGTTAGTAAAATCAGAGTAAAATAACTGTAGATTTCCTATGTGTTTTATGGTTATTTATAACAACAAAAACAAGTTAAAATCAACCTAAATTTGTATGACTTAGCATAGTAAAATACTTGATTATTGGAAAACCTAATTTCAATAGTAAATTATTAGATTATGTATGTAAAAAGCTATTTTTAATATGAAGCCAATCATTAAATTTATTTTCTCTCTTTTTATTTTTGAACTTACACTTGTTCATTATTTGTGACGTAGCACGTAACAGTAAATACTTGCTAAATACTAAATCATAATTGTTTAATATTAAATAAACAGATGCAGAGCTTTTAGTAAAACATACATATTTCTGGGAAATTAATAATAAAATAGTTTCCCATGCATATTCATTTAGCGGTCACTGTATAAATAGCTTATACTACTTCATTCAAACGTTATCCAAGCTTTACGTCAATACTGATGTGTGTGTGCAGATGCAATGATGTACCGTTCAACTAAATGCTAAATTAGATATAGTACTAATAGCACCATTTACCTTTTGTGTAGTTCTGCCAGACCACCTTTTGGTTATTAAGTTAATAATAAATAAAAAAAAGTAATCTATTAATCGAAAACTATAGGAAAAATACAATTTTCATTTTCCAAAAGTTTTATTTTTATTCTGTACTAAACGTTTTCAATATCCATTTAACTTCTTTAAAATGTACTAAGTAACTTAATACAAAAAAAACGAACTTAAATAATCAGGAATTTATAAGTTAACATAAACAAACTGCAATGGTATGCACATAGGTCAAACTGGTTGGACTTTTAAATAAAAATTTAACAAGCATAACTGGTCATACAAACTAAGAAAATCCAATTCAACGTCTTCAAATCATATACTTCAAGAAAATCACACTTTTCCAAATTAAAAAAATCTAGTTATTTAACTCAAAGCAAAGAAAAGCAAGAAGTTTGACCTTTTGGAATGTTTAGAAATTTTTAAATATAAAAAAATCGCATTTGCAAAAGTTGTTTGCCCCAACCACAAATATATTGTTAAACTTTAATCTCTTTAATTAATACATTTTATACATATAATGTATTTTTGTTGTTCTAATAAATTTATTTTATAATTTCTTTAATAATGTTATTGTCTCAACGTTTTAACGAGTTTATTTTTAAACTTTTAATCTTCATTATATAAATTATGTCTGTTTTTTGTTAGTTTGATTCTGAAACGTCTGATGAAGACTGAGGTCAAAACTATTGTCATAGTGTGACTAAAGTTTTGACCAAATCCGGCTTTCTAGAATTTAGAATATTAGTTAAAAAATCACGCCTTTAACTGTTTTCAAAATGTGGAAAATGCCATATTTTCAAAATTATGATTAGACTTTATAAATTCTTTTGATATGATTTTATATTTTTGTATTATAGAAAACTTAAAAGTATAACATCAAGCTCCATCCATTTCTTGATTGATGCTGATGCCATACAATTTCTTACAATAATACGATTTTTGTTGATAAAGATTTATGCATTAATTATTATTGCATCGACGATAATTTGTGTGTATATTATTAAAGGTTCAAAAACATTTCTTATTCCAATATTTAAATTAATAATTAAATAGTAATTAATTTTAAATGATTCATCATACATGTTATACTTAAAAATAACTTTAAATTTAAATCGAAACAAGTCGTTATTTAAATAATAATTACAGAAAAAGTTGAACTACGCAATTTTTAAATCTTTAGATTGTCATTATTTGAATCAAAGATTTATTTTATTGTTATTTTGTTAAAGGTTGCAAATTTTCATATTTAGGCGCAATTGAATATCTTCTAACCGTGATAGCAAAAATATTGTTTTAAAAAAGTATCTATGCCATAGGTTGCTTGCACATCAATAATTGCATGCGTGTTTATTATATAATTAAGAAAAATAAAAAAATAAAAATAATACATTGACGTTGAGTAAGGTCCAAAATCTAAATCAATGCTATCTATACAAATAACCTTTACAAATGAAAATAACGATAAACAAAACGTTCTAATTATATATAAATTACATTACATTACATTACATACAATTTCAGTAATTAATCTATTCTAAATTTAAGCCATTAAGCTAGATCTTAACCTGTATGAAAGATATGTTCTTATTTTGAATAATATATACTTTAAGTAGTTGGTGAAAGCATTACTTGAGAGGAATAAACTAAATTTCTGTATAGTCAAGAATGCAGGTTGAAACCAAGCCAACTTTCTGCCGGAATTGTGTATACATACATATCCGGCCTGAAGTACACAAAATGAGCACCGAACTATTTACAAGTGGGTACATCGGCTTAAATCTAACCTGAGTTTAGCTTAAGACGTAATTTTCATAGTGCTTTAAAATAATTATACAAATCCCAAACAAACTAATTCTAATTCCATAAAATAATTTTAATTTGATTTAAAATAATTATAATTTATTTTAACATTTAAATGATGTATTTTATATTATATATTAATAAAGCAATACAAATTAGGCGTGGGATGTTTTTTTTATTTGCGCGGCAGAACTTAGTTTTTGCTACGGTCGAGAGAAAAGTTTTCAATAGAATTCGAAATTGATATTACAACTTCACAATAGATATTTGATAAGTAAAGTGCTTCTGCATCTTTTCTTTAGTTCAATACAGTTCGATACAATTAAAAATAAATAGAAAAGAAACGGAAAACAAATTCAAAACTATAGTTAAAGTATAATTGACGTATTGTTATCAAAAAGATATTTTCAATTATTTTCTTCTTTTATAAGTTTTAATGCTATATAAATCAACTATAAATTTATTTATATTTATTATGAGTGATAGTAAAATAGTTATTTTTAAATCTTAAAATAAAATGATCGGTCAAACAAGTTTTCAAATCAGAAATAAGTTTGTTAAGAACAAAATAAAAAGCAAGCTATAGTACATTAAAATAAAAGCCAATTATATTATTTATTATCTCTCTGATAATGTGAGATATAAAATCGTAAAAATTACAATCCTACACGTCGCTAAACTGGATGCATATTTTTATCTACAAAACTTTTATAGCGTTAATATTCTGCAATATACATATAGAACTACGAAACTGTCAGGAATTTTATGTTCTAGAATATATAAAAAATGACTATGAAAATTTAATAAACAACTTAAAAGGTTATTTTATATTGACGCTTTTTTACTAAATTTTCTATTTTATTATTTATATTATTAATTTATAAATAAAATTGCTTATTTTCACATTTAATTAAATAATAAAACGTTGTTGATGTTGCAATAGTGTGCTTCGTTATTTCATATAAATTTACAGAAAAATGTGTGGATATGTGCATACTACATTCAGATTTGAAGCCTATTTGGATTATTAATTCATTCTAAAAATTATAAAAATTAAAACTCCACAAATATAATAAGAAAAGATATTTTATAGATGTCAATATATAATATAAAATAATATGGTTTGTAAATCAGGTAAGTTAAATAAAATACTTTTCTTATTATATTTTAATTTATATAATTTTCAGAATAAATGTTATACAATTTCACCATATTCGGACATCAAATATTGCATGTATTAATTGACTGTTATCCATTTATAATACAATTATTTGTGTCTCTCCTGTAAAAAGGCATTTCTATACTTATAGGAGGTTTTACAGAATCAACAACAGATAATAAATATAATTATTAATAATTAATTTAATCTTGTAAAATGTATACATTTATTTATTCTCTGGAAGGAATTGAACATAGAAAATGCTAGTTTTACTTACTTCATAAACATGCTTAAAGCATACCTGACAAATGAAATCATAGTAATATAGTCGGGGACTGTGTTATGCAAATGGCATCCGATGTTTCAGAGGTATCGATAGTTGGCCCAACCCTGTGAAACATATATTACAATAGTGTGCTAAGACTTAACATGGGAAAGGTATTGTGGTCATTGAGTACGTTGATAACCTGGCGATAGTTTTATAGGTAAGCACAAAAAAGATAATAAAATTCTAACGGAATGGGCGCTCAGAAAAATAAAGAAATGACTAAAGAAAAAGACCTGACGCTCAACCAGAAAGAAATCAAAGTTCTTATTTGAGTTGGCAGTTCTAAAAGAAATAGCGGTAAAACTATTACATTAACAGTAAAGAAACGGCTAAATAATTATGCGTATCGCCCTATCATAATCTGAACATGTGGAAACATGGCAAAGACCGGAGCAAAAGAGGCAAATGAAATAAAGGTCGCAGGGCTAGATAAAAAGAAAACGCTGTGCTCGGTTCTTAACTCAATCATTCCACGTCGAGCACTAAACTGCTACAATCGCGTAAAAAATAGGGTAGGTCCCCAGAGGAAAGCTGCCGTTAGAATATCTAGCTCTTTTTAAACCTCTAGTCTAGTGCTGAAAAGGTGTTGGCAAAAGTCATACCAATCTACCTGCTCGCCTCAAAAATATTCTACTCGGCAGAAACAAACAAAGAGGAGGAACAGGCCAACGCCAGGCTAAAATTGCTTGCTACTTGGGAGAAAGAATTGAAAGATTCCATTACCACCACAGCCGTGTGGACCATAAGCCTAATAAAGAAAATCACTCCATTTATTAGCAGTATCATGGTGGGGTACTTCCTTACTCAGATTATAACACAGTGTGCAAACTACAAAGATTAGGATACGCCCGACCACACAATAAGAAAACAATAAGGCATAATTCAATTCAAGAGAGGTGTCGCATTTAAGTGTAGATAATATCATTCACAGAATGCTACCGAACAAAAAAATATTTTAAACTCCACCGAATTAATAGAGATTATCTAAAAAGAGGAAAAAAAACGTTAACTCTCAAGCAGCATTGGCTATGGTCAAGGGGTGCCGAGATTTGCATCTTACTCAACCCAGCAATCTATAAAGTCTTTTTTAGCCTTAAGAAACCCGGCACTAATGCGTAGTCTCAGTGATTTAACTGATGATTTTTACCCCCAAAAAATTTAGAGAAAGTTGTCCGCACGGCGCACTCATTGCAATACCGTCTAACATTGAACCGCGATTTTGTTTATAAAAATTTATTTCTTTTGGTATTCTAGAAAACCTATGGGAGCAATGGTGTCATGGCGGAAATATATAAAAAATATAATAAATATACCGTATCAATGACAATATATTATAAATTAATTTTAAAAACATATTTTTAAAATTAAACTATTTGATCATTTTAATTTAATACTAATTAAAATTATAATATGTACATCTTCTATTTTATTTTGATAGCAATACTGATTATACTTTAGTAACTTGTAGCAATTTTTTCATCAAAGTATTTGGTAATGTATAGTAAAAATTGTAATTAATAAACTTCATTAAAAATTATTGTACAAATACAAAACCACATAATATGTACTAGGGTCATTATTTCAAAATCTATAAATTCCATAGACTATTAATATGTATGCTGACATTTACAATAATCCATTTGCATATTTAGAATACAACCGCAATTATATATGTAAGCCATTTGAGAATTTGACTTTGCTCCGGGCGCCAGAAATGAAATGTATAATGCATTAAAAGGGAAGGGGTGTGCTGTGTAAAATGTGTGCTGCTGAAGACACTTTCAAAGTTTCTCAGTCTTCGTGTCATGCATCATTCAATTTTACTCAGATTTAAGTGCATTTGCCACTTCAGTTAAGTTCTTTACTCCTTTCCTAAGAGTGGCTGCATAGCGTCATGTAATTATCAAATTCTCATTAAAATTAAACACTTTTCCAATAATAAATATTCATAAAGGTTTTTACATAATATAAAATGTATTACATTTACAAAATTGATTGGTTTTTAATTCAAAAAGAGATTACTTTGCAGCGCCTCCGGCTAGTGTTGTGCACAGAATAGTAATAATATGCGACAAATTTAAAACGCTTTGATTTTGTGTTAATAAGTTCTATTTATATTTAAATTAGAATTTAATAAAATTATGAATAATTCCTGCTGTTAGAATAGACACAAACATCTATATTAATGGAAGTTGACACTTTGTAATATTAATATAAAAACATTTGTTTGAAGTTTAATTATGAATGTGTTGTTATCTATTTATCTTCGTTTTCGTAAAACAATGAAAGCAAATAATTCTCATTTTTTGTGTTGCTAAAACTTGCACTTGGAAACTGCTTTGCATATAAATTGCAAAATGCAAACTGTAATTGAAACACGGATAGATAGTATTTCATGTCAGGACGAGCCGAATATGCTAAAAACTTTAACACAACATTTGCAAAGAAACAATCAAATATGTGCATCGCAAATAATGTTTACATACATCTTTTGTAAATTGAGTTTTCAAGTTTGGTATATATTTATTGGTCTGCATATTTGCAAATATAAATCAAGCACATAGGAATTTTCATTGTATCAACTTCATATCAATATTTATTTTATTTATTAATTAGCATTGGCTTTTACTATAATTATAATTAAAAATATACAATTATTATCAGTCACAAATTATATTTTTTATAATTCAAATTAAGAGACGAAATAGATTTCATAGCTTATATTAATGAATGAAAATGATTTAGGTTAAACATACGTAACTAACTAGATTTTCATTTCAGAAAAATAATAATTAGAAGCAAAAACGTGTCTAGAGATAAACCAACAAAAACGTTTCTATGGTAAAGACTGTTCTGTGTGTGCCTCACTCAAATACTGCAGTCGCGACGTAGCTAACAAAAACGTGTGTATTTAGATAAATATTACACTACACTACATTTATAATTTAATTAATAAACCATATGTATATAAAAGTCTGTAAATTTTATGAGTTGATATATTTGTATGTTTTCTTGTGAATTCAATTAATTTAAGTAAACCTTTTTAATATCATTATTATTTACATAATTAAATAAGAATATAAATGTGAAAGTATAATATAAAACATTGTTAATAATAAACTTGTAAGAATGAAACAACGTCTTGTAAAGTTGTTAAACTTGGATTTGTGTCGCGTGGTGCCCGATCGCTATCATTCGACATAAAGAAACAAGACTCGTTGCAATTACTTAACAATTTATTACGTTATTGTGTCTTGCAAAACATAAAGCTAATAACGACAAAACGTGAATAATAATAATAATTTATAAAAAAATATTTAAATAAAGTTTTATTCAATAATATACGAGTATGTTCCAATTTTGCATGTCATATAACCTTACCGACGTAATGTGACGTGTTAGAGAAAGATGAAAGTTCAATAACGGCAAACTTGCATCGTATAATTGGTTATTGTTTTACATCCCGGTGTTCACTTCCATTTCGTATTATTGTAGAGTGAGCGTACTAACCATAGGTACTAGTATATGATTGGCTATTAACCATAGGTACTAGCATATGATTTGCTATTATTTTGCATCCTTGCCGCGATAATTTGACCGTAATATAACTAAATAAGAAAATTTAAATTTTTATTATATATTGATAGTATATACTAATAGTAATAAAACTGTTTTAATAATATATTTATAGCATAAATAAATCTGTTTAAATTTAAGAACATTTTTCGTTTTTTTATAGATCGATGGGTAATGGTAAAATAAGCACAGAAATGTGCGCACGCTACGTAACCGCAGCTGCACGAGCGGTCTCGCGTGTTATGCGCACATTTCTGTGCTTATTCTACTTTTTTAATGACGTTTGGTTAAAATTTTAACCAGTCTACTAAATTTGACTGCGTTTACTGCAAACATGGCATACAATCTCTTTGTGTTTTGTCAGCTATCTAATATGTTAATATAATATATAATATTAATAATGAAAGAAAACATTAATATGTTTTGGGAAACGGGCTTCCTAAGAACAACCGTGTATAAACATGAGATATGACAAATAAAAGCACTCTGAAGTGATTTGCAAAATTTTCTCGGGGCTCGTAAATCGGTCATTTATCGCAATTTATGCAAGTTTAGTTCATCACATCTAACTGCATGGGCTCACAGTTTTAACTGTATATACAGAAAATATGTTTTACGGTTTATAGCCAACTACAATTCACGGATTATGGGAAGTCTGATTGTTTGGCAACATCTATTATAATAAAATAATAGTACAGCCCACAAATTCGAAGTTTAAATTATGTATCTGCAAAAATTTCTAACACATAATACCAGTAGAAGTTACTACGTGATGTTTGATGATAATGAAACAATTTACTACGTTTGATGTTTCAATATTAATTGGTGTTTTGCTTTGTAATTATTTAAAAAAATATACAACAATATGTCTCTGTACGCAAATAATACATCAATAAAAACTGCATTGTGCATTTTATATTTACAAACACGTATATCAACAGTATATTAAAATAAATAAAATACTTAATTGTCGTATTACTTATTTCAAAATAATTTATTCGGAAAGGCTTCTATGTTTATCTATTCTGTTAAATATATTTTTACTATATTTTAATAGTAACTGGCAACATTCAAACTACTTATGCGTTGCAACGTATTCTATGTGGAGTTTGAAATGGTGGATAATAATTTTTTAGCCGGTTTGCTTAACTAAAATTATGGACGACAACTTATGCTCAAATTTTAGGGTAGATTGTTTTCTTACTGAAAAGATTTTAAAATAATAGGCTCTATTCTGTTGGTTTAGGAAATATTACCATTTGATTTAAAATAAATTTGCATATTGTGAGTAACTCAACTCCGTATATGTAAATTTTTTTGGTATAGACAATTCAAACAAGTATTGTCGTTGCAAAAAAAATCTACACAATTTTCAGATTATATTTTGCTGACTTATTTTCAAGCGACAATTTTATCAAAAATTCCGTCTAATTTATTGCGCATGTTTTAATAAGATATTATCACAAAAATGCAAACTATATCTGGGCTTCGTATAAACTATAGAAAATATAATAATATGTAATATAAACTCTGCGTTTTTTACCAATACTAATTGTTCTATTTAAAAAAAAATTCAAAAGTGACAAACATTTATTACCTATATTCTATATACACTTACACTTTCCATACTAGATTAAATTTTAAAAATATACATTTGTTACTCCAAATTTTGACTGAAATCCAGTTTGTACTTTAGTATAATTTTATTATTAGCATTAATAATAATAATTTTTCTAAAATATAATATCGTATCTCAAATGACAATAGAAATTAATATAGTAAAACATTTTACATATGGGTTGATTAGTATTACATTGTTTGTATTTAACCAATTAAATCATTATTAAAATTAAAAAAATGTTCTACTATATATTGTTTTTTTATATGTTCAAGTTGTTTTTTGTTTAATTAATTTATATGAAATATATTATTATTATATCTTGTAGGGGAAAGTGGTACTTAATGAAACAAAAATATACATTTCAGTACAATAAAATTATTTAACAATATATGCAAAATTTATTTGTATACAATGAAAATATGGAATCTATTTAAATTTTAAAATATAGCAATACCGAAAATAAACGTAAAATATTCATATGAAGATAATTAAAAAAAAACCTTTGCAATTATTTCAGTTAGTACCAATGGTGGTATAAACAGAGACAGCACTATATACCTACTGAAGCATATGCTAATATATAAAATATAAAATTAAAGAAATAATCAAACAATAACAAATAATCTTAAGTTATTTAGATGTTGAAAGTGTTAATTAAAGCAGCTTAATATACGTTTAAGCCATCAAAGTTTATTTTACACTTAAATATGCTTGATTGTTTTTTAGTTTGTGATGGTTTTAAATATAGCATTTCTATGGTCACATCGGTTTTATTAATTCAAGCAACTATTATAATTGGAAATAAGAGGGGATTAAAACAATTAGTTAATTTATTCAAAGGTATTTACTACTGACTAACTCGGTGTTGGACAGTTTTGGAGTTTTTGCAGGTTATAGGCCAAAACTTTGGCTCGGCCGAAACTATTGTTTACTTAAAAAGTACCACTTGAAAAAACTATTTGAGGCTATTATTTTTAAAACTTAACTATTGATCAAAAATATGGATTTTTATAGTTTTTAAAAATATTTTAAAAAAAAGTTCAATCTTCTTCTGTTATTATCTGATTCTAGTTTTTGGCGGCAATAATGTTTCCACTTAATATTTATTTTAAACGTTTTTTTGTTTCCAAACTGTTTTGTTCGTATTAAGAGAATAATTTTGCAAATGTTTGTCTTACTTATTTGATCGTCTTTAAATAGATAACTAAAGACTTAAATATTAATATAAGTTGTAGTTTTAATACATACTTTATATGTTGTATCTATCTACTTTCAACTCTAAACATGAAGTAATTCCCAATAAATTGAAGTTTTTATAATTATTTAATCTAGTCGAATAGTCTGTCACAGAGCTAGGTAAAAACTCTAGTGTTTTTGTCAATGTCAATTTAATCAAATATTAACTTAATTATATGGTTATGCTTACGGTTTCGGCCAAATCTAGAGAAGAAGCCGAATATTCGGTAACTGTTTCAATTTTGGCTGAAAATCGAGTTTCAGTCGGACACTAGTATTTACAAACTAAGACATAGTCTTACTTTGTACTGTCACTGCTGTATCAGTTAGTACTTTTGTGGCATATTATTTATATGATAGACTTAATTTTTAACGCTGGTATACTTTATTTATATACACTTTATGTTTACATATCTGTTGATAGACTGGAGCAAATTTTATTACATAATTCACTAGCAACCTATAAAATGTTATAATAAATGCATGATCCAAGTGACTGTTAACAATAAGCAAGTATTTACCTTTACTTTAGATGATGACAGCCCAATATAATTTGCAACTAACAAATGATTTCAGCGTTTAATTTAAATTTTAATCATGTTGTATCATGTCTTGTCTTAGAAGGTGGTACTAAAACCTATTCCTACGTATTAAAATCATAATTAAACTTGAATTTAAAATAATAAATAAATAATTGTACAATATTGAATTAAATAGATATTTTTATAATAAATTACATAAAAACCTCACCATATTTCAATTAAAAATTGTAAATATAACCATTTGTTCACAACAAGTTGTATTTTTTTGTACGCATTAATGTATTAATTTATTACATTTGTATACATATTTGGTAATATGTTAAAATTAGTCATGTATTGGTAAAAATAAAAACTTTGCATAAAAACGTATAATATCTATTTATTATTTATTATTTTAATATATGTCTAAGATTAAAAAACGCGAGACTACCATTAAAGTACGTTCATTGCAAAAGTTTGTAAAAAAAATTACGTTGAGTACGATCAAAACTTAGTTGGCAGGACATCGTCTGCTGTTTAGGTACTTCACTACGCAACAATGTTGAATAAGGATATAGATATTTATTTACATTCTTACAAAGAACTATAAGAAGAGAACCTAGAAATTACATTTACAGCGTCGTGTGTTTATTTACGATTTATGAAATATGCCACATATATTTTGCAGTTCATACTTTTGGCATTCTATAGCTATAACTAAGCTAGCAAAATAGTACTTAAAAGGAATTGATGTGGTTACAAAAAAAATGCCTTTTTATTGTTAGTTAGATTTTTTTGTCAAATCAGACATAACTGTGTCTCGTTTTCAATACGGTCTCGTAAATCCATTCGGCGTCGTAGACAAATATGTTTTAGTCATGTTTGCCCAACCCACACAGATTTTAATGTGTGGAATACCTGGTTTTAATAAAATTATGCATCAGCCCACATATCCCCTGCATCACTGCAACTTTCAAGAGAAATTTTCTCGGACGCTGGATCTGTACGAGAGGCGATATTATATGGTCTGCGCGCTCGTCGATTTAACGCGTTGCATCAGCTTTTCTAGGGGTTATTGTAAAGCTGAAATTTCCAAATATTCGTTCAAGAAGACAACTTAAGGAGGTAATAAGAATGGAAATTTTCCAAATAATAAAAAAAATACTAATTAGACTAACTTAAATAATATAACTAAATATAATAAATTTTTTAATCCAATGCTTTTCAACATTGATTTAGCAAAAAAATTAAGAGTGAAAAATTTTCCGTTTGTCAAAGCACAAACCCTCTGTAGCATATTTATGGCTATAAACGCCACAACAGCTTTAATACAGGCTACCATATTTTTCAGATTCATAACAGATTTGCAACAAACTTCTTGTTTCAAAACCCCACAAAAAGTAATCTAACAGCTCAGATCCGGCCTCGTGAAACAGGATCAGAATGGTTAGGTTAATCTACCTGCAACGAAATGTTCATTCATATTTCATTATAATTATTAAGTAATTACTTTGCTGTAACTTAATTTTGAAATAAATGTTTCAAAAATTCTTGTTGGTATCAAACCCACAATGTTTAGATTACATGTCCAAAACTCTACGAATTGAGCTACTGAGGTACCTTAATTGGTATTGGTTTTTTATTCTATAACCACGTCAAAGTGAATTTTTGAATCATTTATTACATTTAATATGTTTACACATAAATATGTGTATGTCTAATCTATGCTAACACAACACACGGAAATTTTGGCGGCAACTTATATGATACGAATGTAGATATATCATTTAACAGAATTTTTTTAATGATATGTGGATTATTGTTCAATCATCTACAAAAAATTACTTAAAACTCTCTAGCGTCATCATGCAAAAATTAAACATTTTGAAGCATAAATGAATGCAGGAATGATTCTGCCTGATTTGTCAAAGATTTACATTATCTGTTTCCCGTAATCTTTGTTGTAAATGTCTTATAATTTTTGAATCAAGGTACCGACAAACCTTTTAGCAAAAGCCATAACATTAGCATTGGCATTGTTATTACACGTACCTAATACATTTATTATATTTACCAAATTTTGATCACTTATTTACTTTATGCTTTATTTAACAATTTAACCAAATTGTGTGTTTTCAATGTGCATGCAATAAGTAGACAGTACACGGGACCAGCAGCTTTTCTTCACATATTAAAAAAGAAGTGATCAATACAACTTTTCCTTAACCTAAAAAATATGTTTGGTGAAGCAAACAACGTTAGGTATGGTCAGCACTTGGATGGGTGATTATATTGCCCCGCCTACCGGTACCATTTGGCATTGTTAAACAATTAATGACGCTCTAGACACCGGAGGTAAAATTCTAGAGTAACAAAACTAGTTTTAATTTAACCTTGAGTTCGATGGCGAACACAACAAATACAAATGCAGTAGTTTTGTATCATCTTAAACACACAAAACCAAAATATTTATTAATATGACAAAACAATTTATACATTCTAACCTAATTAAATTATTTTTGAAATGAGTTACTATGTTTTTTTATCACAATTTATTATGAATTATCACTTAGTAATGATCGATTCTATCAATTTTAATTAAATTATATTACATAACTAAGTGATAGTTGAGTCACTAGATTTGATCAAATAAATTAATCAAAATCCAAACGTAGTGATCGTCAAAAAATGTTTTCATTTATATTCAATTTTACTACTATAATGCTATTTGTTGACATAAATGCGGTTGTATTTTGCTTTTTATTGTTCTAGTACCATAAAGTTGTCCAGCAACAAGAAAATTAAAAAACAACACTATTCAAATACATCAATCAAATATCTTATTGCAGGTTATACATTTTTTATAGGTTTTAAGGGTGTGTTTCAGTAAGACAAGTTGCATAAGCTTAATTTTTCATTTGCAATTATCTCTCATGAGAAATTTTATAATACCAAAACTATTCGAGTAATTTATGAAACTTAACGCAAAGATAATGTGGTTAAATTTAAAAAGAAAATGATAAAAACTTCAATCGTTTGAAAAAATGATAACTATATATCATACCTAAAATTTTTTTCAAAATTTTTCCAAAATTCAAATTAAATATGTAGTTTTTGAGAAGTAGCTTTTGATACGGTTTTTTTAAATTTATTATATAAACATTTTAATTGACAATACTTCTTGTTGTTTATGCACGTATTTTTCATCATTTAGTAAAATGATTGTTCTGATTAAAGTTTTATTTTAGGAGATGAACATGAGATGCACAAAGAATTATTGCAAACATTTTGGCAACTTATACTGAAGAATTAAGACGTCCGTCTTAATAATATTTAACGACATTTACCTTGAAAATCTTAACCTTCGATTAAATTTTTGGCTGCACTACAAAATTTTAAATCCTTCCTATTTGCGTTGGGCTTTAAATAGTTCATTGAACTATAATTTATTTGTAAAGCCTTAAAATACATAAATAACTATTATCAATAACTAGTATCGACAATCGAAAAATTTTGGTTTAATATTTTTTATTTTGTTTTTCAATATTCCAAAAGTAAAACTATTAATTTTGGGACACTCTGCACTAATCAATAACAATTTTATTTATTTTTTCGCTTTTTGGCCTTAAAAATTACATACATAAATTTTAAACACCTTTTAACATATACAAATTAAAACATATTTTTTTAACTTGAACTTCCATATGTACATATATTCAACTACTTATCTATTGCCATGTCGTTTCTTCGTTTTTGCACCCATACATTCAATTGATTCATTGGCCTCTCCACACATCCTGCAAACTTTTTTTTCTTTATCCATCCAAGATTTTGATTTGTTTTCATTTCCACACCTAAATCTTGCAATCAACTTATTCTCCTTTTTACTAAACTTATATTCTAACTACAAAGGCACGTCGGCTGTTATTATATTTTTATAATCCTCAATGTACCTAGTCTAGTTCTAATGTGTTTTTATTTCTTGTTTTTCTACATCCCTATCTCTTCCAGTTACTTTACCCAATATCACTCTTTTATTTACTCTAATTTACTCTGTACTAATTGCACTAACACATAAAATTAATTGATTGTATTTAAAATAACCTTTGTTAACCATTATTAAACTATCAAAATAATCAAAAATGTTCAAAACCTAAGTAATTATTATAGGAATGATCATTTGTGTGTTTCCAATTGCAACTGGACAAGGTTGGTTTTACGTTTTTGCAAACTGAAACTGCTGATCTAAAGTATTGAAGGCAATAAAACATTTAGTTTTTAAAAGGATGGGTTTCAAATCTATTTAATGTTAATTACAAATTTTAGAAAAAAATATCTATGGAAATTTTACTATTTTCAATAAACTATTTAATATCATCAAATTTCTATAAAGCAAAGGTTTATGAGATTTGAGTTATTTTTGAAATAAAAACCTAAAATAATTTTGGATCACTTGATACCCAACTAAATTAGTGAAGTATTACCACTTTACTTCACTAATTTAGTTGGGTGCAATAAAAAGCACTTTTGTGCATTTTTATTAATTTGGTCTTAATTACAACTTCAACAAAATACTTTAAATTTTTAATTGCAATATTAGAGTATTAAAATTTAAAATAGCAATAAAAATTAAAGTAAAAAATTTCAATATTTTCTTATTACCTGAAACAAACTAATATCTCAAAAGTGTTTTGAATCTCTTTTTTTTTCGAATTTTAACATTTATTCAAAATTCTCTTTCTTGTATTTACAATTGAAACAAATAGGTATCTCGCAAAGCAAGCTCGTGCGGAAATGTGTGATGGTTCGTTGACAATCCTATAGGTAAAATAAACACCAATGCTACTTCGGAATAAGTTTTTATTCATATAATCACCATCGATGGGATCGGATATCTTCGGTAAGTATTTTTATGTTATTAACCACTATTTAACAACTGATTTTAGCAACTAAAATAACAAAATTAAACATGATTTGACCATGTTATTTAACCGCAACTTAACCTAAATACACTTTTAATTAACGTCACAATAATAATTAAATATGTACACACCTATGCAGGCCAACGTCTACCCTTGAATTAAGTAACTCATCAGCACCTTTAGGCAATAATAGCTAATTCACCTATCGTTAATATAACGGTCAAGTTAGTTTCAGGAAGGATGAAGCAGAAAAGAATATTTTTACCCCGGATCTCATCAAGGGAAAGCATAGAAAAGAGCTAGTAGAATTACCTAACAGCGCTATCTATCTATCTAAAATTGTTAAATATAAAAGATGCTTATTTTTCTCCTTAAAATTCAAATCTGTAATAAATAAAAATGGGCGTTGCTATTTAAAATTCCAAAGTTACCTCCAGGGAGGAAAATCGAATTTAGTGTCATTGGATAGATTTTTTTTAAATAATAAAATGACGTAATAATTGTTTTTGCAACCTGATTTGTATTTCTTGAGATATTTGGTCCAAGCTAGACTTTCTGGACATCCTGTATATGATTTGTAATTAAGTTAAGTTAACTAAAAATACTTTTCTGATTATATTTGTGAAGTTTTAATTTTATAATTTTCTGAATGAATATTGTTGAATTCCACACCGACATCAAGTATTGAATAAAAACAGACAATTTATCGCAAAAAACAACAAATTTGCGATAATTATTAATATACATAATTAAGTGAAGTAAATAAGTAAGTAAGTAAATAATCTTGAAGAAAAACTTTAACACTATAACTTTTTATTTATTGTAAGCATTAATTAATTTTATAATTTCACTGACAACATTTGATTTAATTTTTAGTAATGTCATCACGAACAACAGTGGCCAAAACACAACCGAAAATTATATTAATTGGCATTTATCAATTTGTCTATCTAAGCCAATCAAATGTTTGCATTTAAATTATAGTGAAATAATTTATAATTTTGATTGCACGAAATATATTTAGTATACTATTTCCCAAGCGAATGCTCCATTAAATTTGTTCGAAATATCGGATACTGGCAGATATTAATTCAATTTGTGTACATTTAACATTGATATAGACAGATGTTAATTAACTTCTTAAGATCAATTTGTTTATATTGGTCAAGTTGTTTTTGGTCAACTTGTCGCTGTGATTTTTGCACAAGTGCAATTTTGAGTGTAAATCGAATCTGAGTTATCAAAAATTTAAAAATTTCTTAATATAATTAGTTTATGTGATGAATCATAGCAGGATTTTATTTGTTAGTTTAGAATTTGTTCCATAAATATTTTTGAAATAATTATTATTATTTAAACGTCAACCATTTGATATTTAAAGTTTGTTTTTATACTCATATCTTTAAAACTTTAACTTAAAACTTTGTTTTGTACTTCTCCTAGAAAAATCAAAACCTGCCAGTTGAATAACTCATGACAAAAAACCCTTTGTGGTACAACGTAAGGGCCGCCTTGACAATAAAAAAGGAATGATATAGATGCAATACATTATTAAAAAACTAACAATTTGTTTTATTAAAAAAAAAACTTAACTAGGTTATATACTTTATTCTACACTATTATACAGATAAGCCTATGTCGATGATACTAACAGCTTATTGGGAATCAAATACTAACCGCAAACGGTTAAAACATGATTCAGATAACAAATGTTGTCAATAAATTGAAATAAAAGCATTCACTATAAATTAAATTAAAAGCATTCACAGTGTAGCACATTATGTTTAAACGTTGTTTCAATTAAGTTACAGTAACTAATAATAGATTTGTATTTATTTGTAATATTTTAGATTTTAAATATTTGTTGACAAATAAAGCCCTATTGTTAAGTCTAACTTATGAAAATTATAAGCATTCTAAATAACTGTCTGAAACTACTAATGGAATATAGTAATTTAACAAAAGGGATTATTAAAAGCAAATGCAGATGTTCATTTTGCTCTTCGTAAGAACTTAGTCAAAAGAAGTTAGTCAAATGCATAGAAATGATTCAATTATTCTGGATTTACGCATGATGTTAATGCGACTTGCTTATTTACATATGTATTTTGTTTGTTCTAAAAGAGGTGAATCAATTATTAATTTCATATTCTGTTTCAATACTCTGATGTCATTTAGATACTGCTTTTATGGAAATTGTTTACATTTAGTTCTAGTCGATTGTACCTGCAATGCAGGTAAAGTAACCACTAAGATTGAAAATTTCTGGACAAGAACACTATAAGCCATAATTTCAATTTAAAAAATCGAAATTTAAAAAAAAATCTTCTGCAAAAAATGATCCGCACTTTAGAGTACAAATACGTTGGCAGCGCCAAACGTCGACAGGCAAGCAACCAATTTGTTAATAAGGTTACAATAAGCTATATATATTTCAAGCCAAATATTTTTAACTACTGGCTACTTTATGTCACTTCTTGTAAGCGCAATGTGTTTGTGCCCTAATACTAGATGTTTAATTTAAACGCATTGAAAATTAATATACAAGACGCTGTAAATGAAAAATTAAAAGTTAAGTGGATAAATTGTGTTTGATTTTTAATTTTAAATTATAGGCGGACTAGTTGAAGAACAATACGGTACATTTTTTTTCTATATTCTTAAAATCAGTTTTGTAAATAATTTAACGTTTTATTTAGTACTTTAGTACTATATTGCGTCCATGTGCTACTAGATATTGGCTTATTAATTGTAATTTTAAAACATCTTATTATATTAACTACTACTTTTGAACTCCCTGTAAAATATGTTTAATTTGACAAAGGTTATTTTTCAAATAAGCGAAAGAATTTATAATTTTTTTTTAAATTAATTTTTCAACGATTATACCTGCGTACTATGGGTCTATAGGAAACTCAACTTAGGGACACGTTGTATGTTTGTTCTATGTTTATTGAATGGTGCAACAAACTGGTAAAAAAAATTAATTTTAATTTTTAATTTTTAAAATTAAAAAGTATAGATTATGTTAATATTTTTATTTATACTACTCGATAAATTTAGAGTGTGGCCTATAGCGTTCTTGTTCACAGGTCTTCAATTGTTATGGAATAGTATATACGTCAAACTTATATAATTTAAACTTCAGAAGTTAAAGTTACCGACCTTAGCTGGAAAATCATTTTGAGTTTCAATAGTTCGAATGCCGATTAAGACAAGGATGTTTGGTAGATATTTCTCGTTAGTCAGTAAATTTGAAATTTTTAAGAAATAATACTTCGAATCTTAATGTTGCAGTGCCATTAAAAACGTTAAATTTTGCTCAACATTATTTATTCGCAATTTAAATTGAATTATTCTTATTTTGATAATGCAAAAAAAGTAATAAGTAGGATCCTTCTGCCGAAGGAAGTAAAAATAAAGAAATATTTTATGAAAATTAAAAATATTAAAACTATTACTCATTTTTCCATAACTTTTTTTTATATTATTAGCTTAACAAGTAACCAATACAAATAGAAAGCACAATTATAAATAATTACATACATACATACATTTTTAATATTTCCATTTAAATATGAAAGTAGAAATTTTACAATATCCGTGATACATAGTATCAGTATCGTATTAAAATGTTGCAGAGATGAAATATATTCAAGCTTGCAAAAATATTCGGATAGTTTCTAAGCAAACATAAAAGTGTTTTATTGTTTTCACATTAAAATTTTCATTATCGAAATTATTTTACAAATAAGCATACAATTTATTTGTATTTATTATTTAATTACTGAGTGAAGTTCTTTAGATTGAATTAAAATTATTTTAATACATAATTTATTTGTAGTTAAAATATAGAAATGTTTTATAATAACTAAAGAGCAGAACAGAACAACGGTTTTGTTAAATTACTGACGTAATTAAAAAAAAATGTGTTGACTACTATTAACTAACTTTAAAAGGATGCTTTTACCGAAGGATGTAAAAATAAAGAAATATTTTATGAAAATGAAAAATATTAAAACTATTTCTCATCTTCCCGAAATATATATTTTTTATATTATTAGTTTAACTAACCAAAAAAAAAATAGAACATACATTTTTAATATTTCCATTTAAATATGAAACTAGAAAAAACAAGTTATTTTCACAATATCCGTGATACATTGTATCAGTATCGTATTAAAATGTTGCAGAGATGAAATATATTCAAGCTTGCAAAAATATTCGGATAGTTTCTAGACAAACATAAAAATGTTTTATTGTTTTTACATTAAAACTTAAAAATGTGATAATATGCAATTATTATTTAAAGTTTAATTATAGACATATTATTTATTTGTAATTATTTTTTAATTACTGAGTGAAGTTCTTTAGATTGAATTAAAATTATTTTAATACATATTTTATTTATAAATATATAAATGTTTTATAATAACTAAAGAACATATTTCGATTTACTGACGTAATTAAAAAAAGTGTCTACTACTATTAACTAACTTTAGAAAATTATTTAATAAAACTTTAGAAAGAAATTGAGTTATTTGATTAAGAATGTAGATTAACAAAATTCTTGATAATACATAGAATATGAATTTATTATATATTTTATGCAATAGTTATTTTATAAACCATAAAATTCATTCAACATTAAGTATTTTAAGTTATTAAACAAAATAATTAAAATTTAATTAAAATAAAACAAAAATTGAGCAAAATATAGAAATAATTTTATATGAATAAACCAACAAAAAATATTAATCAAACTTTATTAGATGAGCTGATCAAATTGTATAAAAAACTGTCACTATTAACTTTATCATTTTATGAAATTTTTAATTAATTTTTGTCATCAGCCAATTTGTCAAGCTTTTGAATAGCAAAACGGCGTTGCAAACTTTTTACTTTATTATGATGTAACGAAAAGTGGACTTACATGTAATTTATATATTTTAGTAAACCCACACACCCGCACACACACTAAATGTATATAAAAGTACAAGAGAGAACTTAATGGACAACAATACTGTGCGTTTAAGTACTACTTCTAGATCTAACGACGTAGAAAAAAGACATTAGAGACACTTATCACACATATCACTATACACACAACACACAGAGATAAAGTAGATTGTGATGTTCTATATTTAGACCAAAAAATATTATGCTTTTTGCAGCGCGC
>JARJEC010101497.1:0-11005 GCA_030264575.1 Tachinus sp. AB-2021
ATAAATATTTTTGTTTCTATCACCGTATCATGATGGCCGGTTAATTGATCGAAACTAGTCTGGTTTAATAAATATTTTTTGTGATAAGATATATAAAAAGTTGTTTTATTTATTAAAATACAATAGCACATAGTTAAGTCTACCACAATTCAATAAATAATGTAATTAATAGGTCACATGCAGTGAATAAGATAATATATTAAGCGTGATAACATTTATTTATTGTAGACTTATTTCTTTACATTAGTTTGCAATAACATAATTAAATTTATTTTAATTTTAGGGGGCCTAAAATAGGGGGCTTTTTTAATGGATATGACGCATATAACAGTCATTTGGTCGGCTGCGGTTCTAGCTATTATTTTAACGATTAACAGTACGTGGTGTTAATGAGTAATTAACTGAAATATTAATTAAAAAAATTTTAGATAACCTAGTTGGCAGTCAATATGCAGGACCAAGAGATCGGACAAGAAATCCAGCTAGAGGTAATAATAATAATGATAATATTTTATGTTTATATTTAATAATAGATGTATATACAAGTATTTTTGTTATTATAGCCCCCGTAGCTTTAAGGGGTGATCAACCTCCTTCAGATACAGATTTTGATCTAGGAAATGATGGTACACATCCCTTAACGGATTTGTCGACCCGAATGAAAGGTTAATAGTAATTACAATTTTGGGTTTGGTTTGGTAACCTTTTAATGACTGCACTTTTGGCCCTTAATTTTAATTTTTATTGCAGCTTGGTGTTGGTTTTTGATTAACATCACACACATGGTCAAATCATTATTATTAATTTGTTTTTTTTTCTTATAGGATATGTTCAGCATAGGCCTCATCCTTGTGAAAAAAGTTCGTGTTATCCACAGACTGGTAATTTATTAATAGGACGCGAGCATCAAATTTACGCGTCGTCGACTTGCGGTTTGAACGGTCCAGAAAGATATTGCATAGTTTCGCATCTTGAGGACAGAAAGAAATGTTTCTGGTGCGATTCAAGTAAAACACAAATACCGAATCCTGATTTAAACCATAATATTAGCAATATTGTTTATCGTGTTTATCCGGGGTAAGTGATCTTCAAACTTTGTCAATATAACCAAGGGTTATTGGAACTAAATTGTGATGTTCCCAGCCAGCACAGTGGCGTCTTTTTTACGTTTTTTATCATTTTATTTTGAGTAATGTTAAGTATGAGTTGAATATTACGTAAAATCATTTTTTTAATTATACTATTGTGAAAGTGAAACTTCTGAAGTCGTAAGAGTCGCCTGACACAAGACCAATTTTAGCACTAACTTTAATTCTTTTATTGCGCTCACCGATTTAAAATTCTCATCCAAGCAAATATAACCTGTCTTAATTTCTTGGATAAGCATGGCCATATATGCTCAGGAAAGTTGCGCGTTGTAAAACACTCGTTGGTATACTCAGATATTTGACATTTCACTTTCACTGACAGAACGATGCGTATGCTCGCGCACTTACTACTATGATATTCTAATAATATCTCTAAATACATATGTATGTCTATTATTTGGAACAACCTTGTAGAAAATATATAAATATATCTATTATTTTAAGCAACCCTGTATAAAATCAAGTTTTTTCATAAAATATCTAAATATATCAATTATTTTGAATAATCTTGTATATAATATATAAATATATATATATATATATATATATTATTTTGAACAACGCTATATAAAATATCGAAATATGTTCAATAATCCCAATTTAATTTTTTTAATTTATATTTTATTATTTATTTAATTGTATAGGTTCAACTGAACGAATATATTGCTTTGATATTTCAAGCAATACGGTAACAATGCATTTAGGTTAAATTATTGCCTGAGCACCTAGCAACAATCTTTATTTGAATGTTTTTTAAGTATTAACTTTTATTCTTTTATTTATTTAACATGTAATTAAATTTGACTGAATAATTTAATTTACTAAATAAAATTTGAAAATTTGATTGCTAATAATGCTAATTATTACATAATATTATTTGTCTGCCATTATTACTAATTATTTTTAAAGATACTAATAAAAATTTATACAATTTTAAAATTTTTCTAAATTTCCTGCAATGCTTACGTGCAGTGAGTTTTCTTAAATAATAAGCCTTAACAAAAATAACAATTTTTAAATTATTGATTACTTCACCAAATTTTAGTTTTTGAATAGAAATTTTTGCATTCATAATATACATAATATATAATAATAATATAATATTTATTAATAATAGCATAACGAAAATAATTGGTTATTTTTTAAATAATTTAAAATTTAATGCAAATAAAAAAAAATCAAAATATTGGAATTGAATCAAATTTTCTAAATATTATTTTCAATTATTTTTTTTTAAGTTTTGAAAATAAATATCCAAATTCTGTTTTTTAAATTATTGGATTGTGCATAAGTAAATATTAGTAAATTTTATGTATTTTATAATTTTTTTGTTGAAAACTTCCGCTTTTTAATATTTCATATAGGGTTATTCAAAAGATCTTTTATTCAGATTTGTTCAAAATAAAGTCATATTTTAATATTTGGGGAATTTCTTTTAAAAAGTTCATATTTTATATATTTTGTACCGTACAAGGTTGTTTAAAATAATGGATATATATTTTATAGAAAGAATATTTAATGGACTATTGTAAAAACTTTTGTTTTTATGTATTTTCTATAGGGTTGTTCAAAATACTTGGCATATTTAATATGCCCAAGATTCCCATTATACGTTTCAGAAGTATCATTTTAATAGTGTGTCTATAAAGGTAATTTATCTCAATATCATATTTAACTTTATTTTATAAATAGTTAAGTTTGTTTTAGTATATTTGAAATGTTGGATTTAATACATGGTGAAAATTTAAAATAGTAATACATTTCTTATTAAAGAATTGGATTTTATTTAAAAAAATATTAAATCGGTTGCTAAATCTTAATTCATAATACAGTTTTAAAAATTTTATTGAACAATTTAATTTAATTAATTTAATTTAATTACTTATCTAAAGCGACCTTATGGGATATGACATATTCATGTCATAAACATTACCAAATAAATATGTGTTAAAAAAAACGTCATTCTGCTAACTAGGTTGTTCAAGATGTTCGATATTATTAAATTGAATGAAATCTTAATTTCAGAACGAATAAGAAAACATGGTGGCAGTCAGAAAACGGCAAAGAAAACGTTTACATTCAATTAGATTTAGAAGCCGAATTTCATTTCACGCATATTATTATAACATTTAAAACGTTTCGGCCAGCTGCTATGCTAATCGAAAGATCTTATGATTTCAAAAAGACTTGGCAAGTGTACAGATATTTTGCTTTCAATTGTGAAGAAAGTTTTCCTGGCATTAAAAATACAGAAGCGTCCAATTTGACTGACGTTGTATGCGAATCTAGATATTCGAAAGTGGCTCCTAGTACAGATGGTGAAATTATTTACAGAGTTTTGCTTCCACACGTACATATAGACAATCCATACTCGCATCAGGTGCAAACTTTAATGAAAGTTACAAATTTGAGAATTAATTTTACCAGATTGCATACATTAGGTGACGATTTGTTGGATAGACGTGAAGAAATACAGGAGAAGTATTATTACGCCATAGTAGATATGGTAATTAGAGGTTCTTGTTCGTGTTACGGGCATGCTAATCGTTGCTTACCGTTACCTGGCATCATACCCAAAGTTGATATGGTACATGGACGTTGCGAATGTACGCACAATACCAAAGGAAGAAATTGTGAAAAGTGCGAAGATTTCTTCAATGATTTACCGTGGAGTCCAGCTGTTGGCAAAAATACGAATGCATGCAAACGTAATAAATGAAAACATTCAATAATATGCTAATTAACTTTATTTAATTTTAGGATGTCATTGTAATAATCATGCGCAAAGTTGTCATTTTGATCCTGCAGTTTATGACGCATCCGGCCGCGTTAGTGGTGGCGTGTGTGACGGTTGCCAGCACAACACCATGGGTTCAAATTGTGAGCAATGTAAATCTTTTTATTATAGAGATCCCAACAGAGATATTCAAGATCCAGAAGTATGTAGACGTAAGTTCAATTTTTATTTAAATATTTTTTATTGGATTTGTAATCAATAAATTTGTAATTCAAAATTTGTTGGTTTTTATAAAACGTCATTTTACATATTTTTATTTATTATATACAAAATTTGCTAATTCAAATTGAAAATTTTCAAATGGCTTTGACTCAATAATTTAAAATTAAACTTTTTAAAATTACAATTCCAAAATTAATTTGTAATGTAAAATTGCAATCATCCGCTTCTAAAGTGTTAATGGTATGTGATACAGACACGCGTTTTGAGGTATACGACCTCTCATTGGAACAGACTAACTAACCCAGGAATTGAAGATTGCAATTCCACACTAAAATTAAATTGTTGATTCAAATCCCAAATTTATAGATTTAGAAGAAAGCTTTTTTTTTAATCTAAACTATGCCACTTTAAAATTTGAAAATTTCTTGCTTAAAAAATATAAGGCGCTGCTTCACATCACAATTTTGATGGTATATATATTTTCTTTTTCAATAAAATATTTCTGAATTGAGTTTTAGTTTTTTAAATTGAAAGATTGAAAACTAGTTTATCAAATTATTATTAATATTATAGCCTGTGACTGTGATCCCGACGGTTCTTTGGATAGCGGTATTTGTGATTCAAGTACGGATCCTAATAATAATTTACTAGCTGGAGCTTGTCATTGCAAAACATACGTCGAAGGAAGACGATGTGATAGTTGCAAAAATGGTTTTTGGAATTTTACTGCTGAGAATCCTGATGGTTGTGAAGCTTGTACTTGCAATATTATGGGAACTATTGACAATCAAGGATGCAATATTCATAATGGAGAATGTACTTGTAAAAGATATGTAGTAGGACGAGATTGTGATCAATGTTTAGATGAATATTTTGGATTATCTGAAAAGAAAGATGGATGTGAACCTTGCGATTGTGATCCTGGTGGTTCACTATATACTGGTTGTGATGTAATTACTGGACAATGTGAATGTAGGGACTCTATGACTGGTCGGAATTGTTCAATACCAAAACAACAGCATTTCACAGCCAGTTTAGACTTTTTATTGTATGAAGCTGAGTTTTCTAAAACATCACCGGTGAGTAAAAAATATTTTAATGAACTGGTTGCCAATAATATCTTTTAGCTGCGTTATTATTAATTATTAAAATGTTTCTAAAATGTAAATATTTTGAAGAATTCTTTATATGGCAAGCATGGCAAAGAATTCAAAGTAATCTTGATAACATTTCATTATTTTTCATAGAATTGCCAAGTGGTTATTCGCGAACCATACAGAGATGGTCGCGAAGACACCTGGACTGGTTTAGGCCATGTGAAAGTATTTGAAGGTTCAACTTTAGAATTTGATTTGAGTAACATTAGAAAATCATCAAATTATGACCTGGTTATCCGTTATGAATCACCAACTGGTGAAAATTGGGATGAAATAGATGTCGATGTTAAACAAGTATTACCCCGTGATCCAAATGGTTATTGTCATGATAGTGCAGTTGGGGACAATTTAAGGCATCTAAATTTGCTTGGAAACAGTAGAAGTGCCAAAGTACACCCACATGTTTGTTTAGAAAAAGGTCAACTTTATAAAGTCAGATTGGATTTTAATAGATCGCAATATGGACGAGAATCACCATCTGCTTCAGTTTTAATTGACTCTGTATGTTTGCATCAAATTAACATTCTTTTTTTATTAATGCAGTTTGTTATAGATTACTGTGATACCAAGAATTCAAAGCATACCATTTTATCACGGATCACCACCAGCAGAAGCCAGACGCAGAGAATTTGAAGCACATCAATGTTCCATGATCAATTTTGAAGTACACAAAGGATCAATTCCAGAAGTTTGTAAACAACATTACAATAGTATTGGTGCTTTTATATTCAATGGAGCTTTATGTAAATAATCATATTTATAAGTTTCATTTATATTAAACCTATGAATATTTTTAGCTTGTCAATGCGATCCAACTGGATCAGTAAGTAAATTATGTGATGAACATGGTGGCTTTTGTACGTGTAAACTTAACGTTGTTGGAAGACGCTGTGATCATTGTGCACCTGGAACATACGGATTTGGACCAGAAGGATGTATTGGTAAGTTACTGCATATTTTTAAATTATATGAATTACATTAAATTATTTCAGCCTGTGATTGTAATAGTATTGGTTCTTTGGATAATTTCTGCAATGCAACAACAGGCCAATGCGACTGTCGTGCTAATACTTATGGCAGACAATGCGACCAATGCAGAACTGGGTTTTGGAACTTCCCCAATTGCCAAAGATGCAATTGCAATGGACACGCAGACACTTGCGATTCTCGGACTGGTGCTTGCATTGAATGCAGAGATAATACTCGAGGACATACTTGTGACCAATGCGTTGATAAATTCTATGGAGATCCACGATTGAATATTGATATAGCTTGTAGACCATGTCCTTGTCCAGGCATACCCGGTTCTGGTCATTCCTATGCAGATAGGTGTTCCTTAGATGTCTACACTAAAGATGTCATTTGTGAATGCCAAGAAGGTTATTCCGGTGCGAGATGCGATGTTTGTGCTGATAATTATTATGGAAATCCGGAGTTGCCTGGTGGTAGTTGCCAACCCTGTGATTGTAACAGCAAAATTGATTTGTTGAAACCTGGCAATTGCAATTCTAAAACAGGGCAATGCAAACTATGTCTGTATGATACCACTGGAGACCATTGCGAAATTTGCAAACCTGGATACTTTAGACATTTTGATACCGACATTTGTGCTGGTAAAATTTTAACATTATTTTTGAGGAAAGAACATGTTAATTTTCAAATATTACTTATAGAATGCGTGTGTCATCCATTGGGAACTAACAGCTCGGCTGATTTCTGTGACCATAATACAGGCCAATGTTCATGTCATGTTAATGTAATTGGTAAGGAATGTGATCAATGTGCTCCAAATCATTGGAAAATAGCAAGTGGATCGGGTTGTGAAGCATGCGACTGTGATTCTGTTGGATCTTTGGATCCTCAATGCAATTTGGTAATTTAAAGTTTCAAGAAATTTTTTTTGACTGACAAATGTAATTTTAGTTTGATGGTCAATGTTATTGTAAACCAAATTATGGAGGGAGACAGTGTAATGAGTGCAAAGCCAATTATTGGGGAAATCCTAAACTTAATGAGTGCCATGGTAAGTCACTATAATGCCTGTTTCCCAATCTTTTTTGTATGCAGCACACTTTTTGAATAAAAAATTGAGGTTTTACTTTTTGAATAAAAAATTGTGATATGCTTTTTTAATAGAAATTTTTGTGCGACACACCCGATTTTATGGAAAAAACAAATTATTGGCTTTTCGATTATAAAGGATTATATTTTCCGTATTCGAAAAGGTCAGAAAATTTGCAAAGGGGTTGCACAATTAATATTTACAAAACAATAATTTAAAAATAATTAATTTTAACTTATTGCTTTGTAAATATGAATTATATATATATATATATATATATATATATATAAATATAATATATCACAGAGAACTGCCATAATGTATCAAATGCATATATTATATATTAAGAAAGATATACTTCAGTATTTTGTTGTTTTGCAAAAGGAAGAATTACCGTTTTGCTTGGGTTCACTTATAGTCTTTTTTAATAAACCACCTTTTTGCATTATTTAATCCAATCTGCACCAGATTAGATATGGTTACCTGAAACATCCTGATTATAACGATAGTGAGATTGTCAGCATAAACTATTACAAAGATGCCTATATCATTTAGTGATAGTGGGCCGTCGATAACGAGGCATCACATTAGCGATGAAAGTACACCGCCATATGAGCAGCTCCCACGACTTTAGCTCCCACAGTTTTACTTACATGTGATGTTATTCTGACAGTCTTACTTTTGAGGATAGAGAGACAAAGGTGTTATTATCAAATGATCTTATTTGTCTATTTTGAGCTGTTAAGTTTTTCTGTAGTATGATGTAGAAAATTCCATTCCATTCTAAGCTACTTTGGTTAATTATGATTAATGTAAATTATGAATAATGATCAAAGTCCCCTTTATAATGCTTTTTGCTCAAGTTTTTCTGGATTAATTGCTTCCAACAACACAAAACCTGGGAAGTGCGTTTGCTGTAGTTCTTGCTGAGAGCTTTTTCAAGGCGATAACATGCTGGTGCACTTTTGGCGCTGTTGCAGTATCTTCTCAGTATCAAGTTCACAACTGAATCTGTTATTACATCAACTAGTGTGTAGTTTTTGCTACCTTTTAACATACCCAGAATTGGCCAACTAGTATCTTGTTATACAGATTACAGTCGGGTTTCTATATTTCTGAAGCAGTTGTTTAACATATTCATAGTAAACTAGATGTATGCAATGGTCAGACAACTGAAAACAGGTTCATCTGACACATATTACTGTTTTATTACTTTACTCACTTTCTGATTAGCTAGTGTGAGGTCAATAACTTCCCAACCTCTTTTATATATGGCACAATTTTTGAATAGAAAACTTTGTGCGGTACACGGTACGGTTTATGGAAAATATCAATTATTCGCTTTTGGATTATAAGGGATTATATTTTCTGTATTCCGAAAGTCATAAAATTTACAAAAGGATTACACAATTAATATTTACAAAAACAATAAGTTAAAGAGTAATTATATTTACAAATATAATATAATATAGACTATCACAGAGGAGGGTTAACGGTTCCGCGGCACACCAGTATGTCGCGCCTCGTTTTCGGCTGAAAATGGTCCAGGATATGTGTTTACTACTATCTGTATACCCGGATGTCATCCACTGCGAATAGTTTAATCTAGGAATAGAAATTTATGACAAACTTTTGCGTTATAATTGAACGTTTTTATTTTATGTAACTTATTATTGTCGGTTGCGCCTTGTTTTTGGTTGAAGATAATCCAGGATGTGTTTACTATTATCTATATACCTGGATGTCATCCGCTGCAATCGGATTTCTTTTCTTTAATAAATTTTGTTACGGTTAATGAGTTTTGTCTAATGGTTTTTAAAACTTTTTATATTATTTAATTAGATTGTTAATTTTAATTAATTCATTTTAATTAGTTTAAAATTTATTCAATTGGGTTGAGTTGTATATCAAATAATTTTAATTTTTGAGTAGCTTTCGATTGCCGCATGTTTTATTTTTGTATGTTTAACATTAACATATAAATCAATTATGGATTATCATTTCATTCATTGTTTGATACTTCACAGCTCCTAAAGTTTTGCCGGTCTGACAAAAAAATTTTAACATAAGCTAATTCATAGATTTTTTTGAAATTTTAATTCCTTTTTGATGGTACTAGTTTCGTTGTTCCACGATCATTCCTAAGACAGTTATAGGCCTTTTTAGATTTATATTGCCGTTTTCAGATTTTATTGCTAACATCACATCGATCCTTATATTTACAAAATCTATTAGCAGGCCAATTTTTTTATTGTTTGTCTTCAACTCAAAGCTATCGCGAAAATCCACTAACATTTCCATGTGCGTCACGAGATAATAGCGATTTTATATATTTCGATTGCTATTGGTTGGATTTTTATTTTTATTTTAAAAATGGGGGATGGCTTTTAAAATATTTTCTATCTGCTTTTCTATAATACTTATGAAAAAATATTCAAACAAAAGTTGTGATTCTTTTCACTTGCGTACCTCCTTCTTGTCTATCTATCTATCTTTTTTTTAATATCATTCTATATTATTATTCCATTTTCAATTTTAACATTTTTGCTTTTCATTTTCTCATTCAAGCATTCTTGTAAAATTACATATTCACTGTCTCTTTGTTGATACTTCATTGCTCTCTTTCCTGCATACACTTTTAATTTGTCCTATTTAATAGCTGACGACTCTTTGTTTAACACAAATACCTATCTTCAGTACTTTATCTGTAAATAACTTTTCTTGTTTTTTTCATCTACAAATTTTTACTCCATATACTTCTTACTAAGTTATTGTACAACATACTCTTTATTTTTGAATTTTTAACTTTTAAATCACCAATCTCCATACTTGTTTAACTACTTTATTTGCTTTCTTTGCTAATATATATATATATATACCGTCCAAGCGTCCAAACTATATATTTCTTTAACACACTTGTCTCCAGAACAGAGGCGAGTACCAACAATTTAGCGTTTATATCAACATAAAATGATGTTATTATGTCACCATAGTCACATACAAAGATACGGTTACACATTGTAGTTCAATAAAATCAACATCACGTTGCGCCACCGCCTTATACAAATATACAATTTTAGATGCGGGCCCGTAGCAATTGGCTCCGCACAAGACTCCCAGTTAATGCACCTCCGACATCTGGCATCACTGTTAGGCAACTTGACTTTTATTAAATAACCGGCTAAGAGCTCATAGAAGGTACTGGCGGTGCGTGATGCTGATTGTTGTGGGGGTTTTGTTTTCATGCAATACAATGGAAGTCCTATAATTGAGTTAATTTTTATACTAAAAAATTATACAAAATATATCGATACATTTAATTTTATTATAAATTAACGTAAAAACATAAAATTTTGTTGTTTTATTAATGAAGAAAGTAAAAATAAAACATGAAAAATAAAAATTTGAATAATGCATTATAGCGGGATTTCAAATATATAAATGTCTATTCTGCGGTTTATTATTTTATTGAATTTAAAAAACTAAATAAAATCGTTGTAAATAAAAAATATTAACAAAAAATAACATTTATATAAACAACTTAAAACAGATTTGAAAAAATTTATTATTATTTATCTTTTACATCTCTTTTATACCCTTTCGAGTGTAGAGATGGTCGGACACACCGAGCCGCAGAAATGGATATAATTATGTATGCTATTTTGAATGAGGCCTGGGA
>JARJEC010101570.1:0-18800 GCA_030264575.1 Tachinus sp. AB-2021
AGTGTGTATGTTTTATATTTTGTTTTTTTTTATGTTTATTGCACCCTCTCCCCTCTTTATATATATATATATATAAGAGAGAGAGAAAATATATATATATATATATATATATATATATATATATATATATATATATAGTTCCAACCAATTGCATTACATAGATACATATGATATCAATATATGTATCAACTAACAAGGAATTTTTTAATGTATAATATATATATATATATAGAGAGAGAGAGAGAATGGTGAAACTAAGACTAGTTCCAACCAAAATTACATTACATAGATACAAATATATATATATATATATATATATATTATACATCAAAAAATTTCTTGTTAGTTGATGCACCCACTTAGATAGACGGACCCTTAAGAAATTTCTTATAACAACACAATAAAATATTCCGTTCGCCGCATGTAACGCATGTAAAAAAATCTCGAAAGATACAGTAGTGGATGGAAGATTTAAGTGGTGATACTATATTATTTGCATTTGATTGATATAAGTTGAATATAAATTATAAAGTAAAGAGCTTGAAGAAAAAATAGCATATATCACTCGGAGTGAACACGTATTTAGCGATTCGCCCAATTTAGCCGACTCGGTGGATCATGGGCTCAACTTAAAATGACATTGTAATCCTAGTAATATAATCTACTAATTCAGTGATACTTGCAATTAGACGTTCTTGAAGATTACACACATACAAATTTTAATTTTGAAATTAAGTCATAGTATGTGAAAAATAAAAATAAAAAACAACAAAATTTTGTTTTTTACAAAAATAACAAAAAACATTGGTTTTGTGGCGCTGTGATTGTTCAATAAGATAAAACGAATACATAACAAACAAAAATTGCGAATGTGCATAAAACACACACAGTAGTAGTAAAACCTTTAATTTTATTATAATATAATTATGTATATTGAAAATTAAATCCCAACGTCAGCCACCCTAATTTCCATTTGCTTGTATCCCCACCCTTTCCCTTAATCGATTTACGTTTTATTTCGCCGCTTTTTCGGACACTTCAATATAAAAGTTCTAACATAAAAAAATATTACTGAAAAATTGTGTAATTTTAGAAATATCGTGCTTTCCCGGTATTGGCAATTTTGAAAAATTTTCTTAATAAGTATAGATCAGTTGGTACAAAAAAGTTGAAAAAAGCTAAATCAATTTTGATAAATGCACAACATTTTCTAAAAAGAATAATTTTCTAAGTCACTCGGTATATATACCGGGTGACAATTGAAATAGGTACGCGTCCACATCATTTTATTTACGAATATTTTAAAATAAATCAGATTTTTTTTGCTATCAAACGACATCAAAAATACTTGTTTTTCAACAAGTATTAACAAAGTTATAAATTTTTTTGACATAAAAATGAGGTTGTTACCAAATTCGCTGAAATTGGGATTTATATGTAAAGGACAAACTACAAAATTTGCAAAAATATACCGGGTTTTCCATTTCAAATTTCAAAATTGGTGTTATTTTCGGTTAAACCGGAAATAATATTTTTCAAATTTTTAGCGGATAATGCTGAATTTTAAACAAACAAAAATCATAAGAAAATATTCGTAAGTAAAAAACCCATTGTCCGTACCTGTTTCGTCATTTCTGTTTTGTCATATATATATATATAATCAAACTTACAAAGAATTCAGTGTTCATGTTTACATAATAAGTACAATTAAAAAATTTCAGATTTGCCTTTGAAGAGGCATTTCCTTTGATATATTCAAGGGAGCAAATCGTCTATTATCTACACTTTATGAATGTAATATTTCTCAATATAAAATAAGCTGCTTTCATGTTCTTCAAAAGTACAGTGTACATACATCTAATCCCTTTTTTATTCAACATAATTTTAATATCTGAGCATACAGGAGTAAGTTGCAAATTGTAATGGTAGTGTCTGCTGCTAGAGGCAGGTTAACGCCTATAGAGAGATTTATTGCGACTTGCAAGAGAAAGTCATATTTATAATTATTCTACTTGGTAATTGAACGCTGCAACTGAGTCACTCATGGTTTACGTTATATATATATATATATATATATATATATATATATATATATATATATACGGTATTTTATTTTAATCAAAAAGAATGCGTTATTTAAATTTTAAAAAATTACATTAACTAGTTTTTATTATAATGCATTATAATTTTATGTTTAAATTGAATGGGTTACCAGCCAGTGTATAATACATTTGTGTCGTAACAATATTTTAAGATATTTAAATTAATTATATATGCATGTGGAATATATAAATGGGAATGAGTAAATAATATTAAATTCAAAATTAATCTAATATATCACTGGCATATTAAAAGGAGTTGTATGCATAGGCATGTGTGCATTGTTCGCATGACAAATTAACTTAATTTTATCAAACTGAAATTGGGAAGGAAATATTTTTAAATAATTTGGAATAAGATTTTTTAGATAATTTAATGTCCAATTATTGATATGAATCAAATGTAACAAAATTATTTACAAATAAATCAAAAATATTTTTATTTCTTTCCCATGCTGTTAACATTGTTATGCCCTGTAGTCAGTGTCATCATGATAAAGTATAATTGATTCCTATTCCACAAATATTAAACATAATACCTATCTATAATAATTATAGAAAAACTTGAAAATTACGTTTTTTATACTACTTGTATTAATAATATATTTTACTATACATACTTATTTGTGTTAAATTTTGTTTTGTTTTTATTCATGTTTCATTTAATAATAGTATATTATATAACCACTAGATAATGCCAACCGTCAAATAAAAATCACTGAAAATCGTTGAAGAATGAAATTCCAGCATTTTTTTTATGAAGTCTGCTAACTGCTACAAATAAAAATAACTAAAAATCATTAAAGAATGTAATTTATTTTAGCATAAAATAAATGTTAATGAGTCATTCTAATATCCAAAACAGAGAAAACAATTTTTGTAATATGTTATAAAATGTTCAACTCATTTAAAAAAGCAATTTTTCTACTTGATATAAATGTTTTTTTAATTAAATTTTCAGTCAGTGGTGGGGTCGTATAGAAGTTTTAGGCGGTTTTACAATCAGAGCAAAATAATTGGAATGGCACTATTTAATTATGAATTGAATGCACATTTCCCCCACGGCTCGTATTTACAGAGATAGAACCATATTAAATGAAATTACAATCTACTCACATGTAATATTTAAGAATCGTATAAATTTGATTGGGTTACATAATTGCTCTGCATAGAATAGAATATCTTTATTTGTCAATAAAACACATCAACAACGTATAATACAAATGAGTAAATGTGACTAACTCGACAACTAAAAATACAATATAAAACATATTAAAAATGCACATATGCACATATACACACACACAATACAAACCTATTAAAATTAAAGTATTCTTATACGGTGTCGCATTAATAAAGCAGTAATTTTTTAATGGAATTGTTATAATACTGGATTATTCATTTGTCTGATATCTAACTATATTTTATTAAATATAAACTTTGCTGCATATTTTTGTGATGACTTGTATTTAGAAAGATTATATTGTTTAATATAACAGTGAGACTAGTGCACCGGGATCTGGTATACAATTTGTGCGACTGTATTCGCTTAATGCCGGAACCCCACATTGGCCAAGAATCGTGGCCAACATCTTGGCCAAAAATATCGATTTAGGGCCAAGACGGCCAAGTTAACCGTCTATATATTGGGAGCAAACGCCATGTATCGAATTAAAGTATACAAGTCTAGTGTAGAAATGTCGTAAATGCGTCCCCTGTTGCGAAAACCTTTTGTCACAAAAGAGCAGGCAAAGCACTAAATCTTCGTAAAAAAAGAAGATGGTGGTATCTCATTTGATATTTCGTCAATTATATATAATTTTATAATATGGACGTTTATTAATTATTTATTATAAGCACATTCTTTACTTTATTTATTTAATTAAATAGTAACTGTAAAATTTTATTCGATTTATATAAGCTAAAGCTTGATAAAGATTTGCAAGCAAATCGTAATCGATTGCTTTTAAGATTAATAATATAAAGAAAAAAAAACTACTGTTTAAATAAATAAAATATGAAGGAATTCCATATATTAAATATAAATACAATCAATAATGTGATAATAATTAATTTTTGCTTGCGACTTTAAAAATATAAAAACACTAATAGTTATTTCATTAATTCATTAATAAAATGTTATACTTTTTTATACTTTGTATGTACAATCTAAACAATCAAAATGTGCCATAGTTCAGTGACTCAAAAATTCCAAATACATGCAACAAAAAATCGGTCGGGTATCGAGAATTTCACCCGGCGTCTTCATGTATTGCCACATTATCGCCTTTGGTGCCTGTTAAAAGACCGATTCAAAATGGCCAACACCCAAACGACGGCCAATGCGCCCAGAGCAACAGGGCGACAAGTGCATGAATAGATTTAATTTACGGCACTTGGACCTATAGCCAACAGACACACAAAACTCATAATTTCACAAATTTTGGCCGTCTACACATTGGACAAGTACACTTGAAGCCAATGTGAGGTCCCGGCATGTAAATTTATAGCTGGTATCTATTGCATTTCATTTGAGGCCAAATTCGACGTTACTGTAGGCTATCTCAGAAACTAATAATGCTAGAAAAATTATGATAAGACTACCTTACGCTACTTTTACGAGATTAGTTTATTTCTAGAAAAGGATTTTTGTATCATTTTTCGTTTCCAAAAAAAAACGTGATTTTTATAAATCAGCCGATTTCTATTATGGCTTCTATTTAGTGTATTTCTTAAGTTTATTGCAGCAAGACTAACACATCTTATTGGCACTTTTAACGTAGAATCCAGAACTGTAGCAGAATTTTTTCCCGAAATTTTTGGACATATTTTTTTCAAATGAAAACTGTGAAACTGCACGATATTTTCATAAAATGTTGTTGCTGTTATCGGCATAAAATTCTATATTTTATATTTCCATTTGAAGAAATGTTGATCAAATATATGAAAAATTTAAAACAAAAAAAATCTGGCTAGCATGACGGTTTTTCTACTTTTTTACATACCAGATGTATATGTTCATTCCAATTTAAGGATTCATCGGTGACTAACTCCAAAACGGTTGCGTGCTAACTTAATCCAATGTGGGTAATTTTTCATTTCCTTTCTTATTTTAAACTAAAGTTTACGGTAATCGTTTTGTATTAATTAATGATTACTGAGTAAGCTTTACACTATGATTGGAATTCATTTACTACCGATTCAATTTTCTCTTCTAGTTCAGCTATATTTTTTGCATAAATTACTTTTAATGATTTTTAATTTAATAAAAAAATGTAATTGCTTATAAATAGTAAAAATAATTGAGGTCCTAATACGGATCCTTAAGGAACATCTTTGTTTGTTGAATATTTATCAGATAAATAATTTGCATTGCTAATTTTTCTAATCTACAAGTAAAATATAATCCAATCTATTATTGGAGCATGAGAACAATTATTTTTTTCTTTAAAAAATAATAATCTACAGAATCAAAGGCAGAAGGTCAAATAATAAAGCAATATGGTATCCAATATCTATTTTATCATAGATAGACCATATAACCTATTTGCAGATTCCGTTGATTTACCTTATTCATATTAATGAATGAAGCATTTATAAATTAACATAACATTGTTGAGATTATTTATTAGTATAAATTACTAAAACTGCAGTTTGTATAAATTACCATTTTTTTCGATCTACACCAGGGTTGTCCAACCAATTCAATGTTGTTCGGAGCCACATTTTAGTAAGAAAATCTGTTTGGGGGCTGTAGCAAGCAAAATCAGACGTAAATAATGATATTTCGAAAAATCACGTTTTCTTGGAAACTAAAAAATATAGCAAAATCTGTTTACTACCATTAAACTTATCGCAGAAAATTAGCTCGAGACAACCTTACCAGAATTCTTCTAGCATTTCTAGTTTCCGAGATAGTCTATGGTAACGTCCAAATTTGGCCACCCTGTACAAGATTTTTTTAATAATAAAAAAAAATTAAGTTTGTTGTATGAAATTATTTTGTTTAATTACTACGAACAATACGTTTAAGATGACTCCTTTAAAGTAAAATTTTCGTATATTGGGGATTTGAAATGAATAAAATGAATTATGAATAAACTCTATATTTTGTATTAATTAGTAAAAATAATTTTAGACTACGTATTAAAAAAAAAGAAATATTGTACAGTTAAATTACTGACGTAAAGACCTTTCAAACGAGGTGTTACAAGGTGAGTCATATCGTTAAAATTTTCAAAGGGTTCTTGTGTGAGGGAAGAAAGGAAACTGTCACATGTCAACAATATGTGAAAAGATGACCGCTATAAAATAAATATTGACATGTTTTAAAGTTTTCAAATATTTTGATTATATCATGAATTTAAACAAAAATAAAAATTTGCACACTTGAATTACTGGGTCATACCATTTAAAAATTTTGTAGGTCTTTAAAATCTGCAAATTTTGAAAAGTGCTTGATTCAGAGGAGAGGAAAATTGAAACACCTGTCAAAAATATGTCAAAAGTTGTCCCCCTCGAAATAGAAATGGACGTGTTTCGTGATTTTTTGTTTTGCCCACATTTTCTGAGATACCAAGAATGAATAATTTTGAAAAACACCCTATATATATATATATATATATCCATATCTTATATACCAGATACCGCAGAACACTAGTTAGCAAAGTAATACACACAAACGGCAACATTAAGTAATAAGAACATCTGGCTAAAATTAAAGACTGTTATGATACACTATAATGTATAATATCGTAGTGATGCTACAGTACAAAATTTATATTTGAATTAATGCAAAAATTTAAGAAAGTAATTATCTGTTTTAAATAAATTGCGTTATAATAATAAGGATGGTTTCGACCTCTACTATGTGGTACTCCATTTTAAGAAATAATTTCTTGAATTTCGTTATGTTATTTATAAAAACATAACAATGGCTCCCACAATTTGTTTACACAAAACAATATTCTTAGTAAAATTATAATAACCTTGAAACAATTCTCATACTTTGCAACAAAGAACAAATACATTAAATGTTAAAAACAGACAGTTATCGAATGGATGGACAGTTTACATAAATATGAAAGTATATATGAGTTGTCAAACAGAATCCCATTTTCTATATGTACCATTCAGTTTTGCAATGGATACGGAGAAGTGGAGGATATGTGTATATTCGCTCGGGGCTGTTTGATTTATTTTCAACATCAAACGGCCCAATCACACTACATCTTTCATAGCCCGTTAGCTTTGTTAACATATATTATAGGGATGCAGCTGAATCATTTATTGATATTACTTTATCGATTGGGAAAGAGAACATTAAGAATGAGATTATATTTACATCATGAAACTGTACTCTTATTTTGCTCCCTTTACATTCTATGGCGAAGACGAATCTTCCACAGTTATCAAATCTGATTAAGTATTTTTAATTAAATGTAACATGGTCTCGCGAGGCCTGATTAAAATTTCAAATAAATTATATTGCAATTCGAGACAGCAGACAGAAATAAATTCTAATTAAAACGGCAGTAACGATAATACAAATCCAAACAAGCCATTGAATGCATCTTCCTTTTGGTTGCGAATTAATGATCTAAACTTTTCATGTATTAATGAAAGTTTTGTAAATGAGGCGAATTTATCGGTGAATCCGATTCCTGTGTTAACGAACACTGGATAGCGATAAGCATTAATTTATAGCAGATATAACATTTTACAAATTAATTTCAACCATTATTGATAATGCAATAATGGTTGATTTAATAATCCGATAATTGAAATTTAATTTAGCAAAACGTAATGAAGCTTTGAAGTCATAAAATGAAAATAAACATAAAATTCCATTAAACAAAATTAATTTAATTATTTAATAATTTTAACAATTTAATTTGATTTTGTATCAATATACACTACTCAAGTAAATAATAAACGACTAGTATAACGGGAGTGTTTCTAAATTTTACAAATTACATTAAAGTAAATAATCGTGTATATACCGGGTTCTCGTAAGTACTGGAACGGTCAAATATTTCAACCATTATACTTTCGTTTGAAACATTTTTTTTAAAAACGTTTCAACAAAAGTATAATCATTTTGAGGAGAGAATAATTTAATTATTTTATTTTTCATAGTAGATTAAAGTAAACTACCATACCCGTAGATTATAAAAATTTCCGATTTTATTTGAAAGCAAGTTAGTAAAACGGAGATTCATAAGTATGTAAATATGAAGAAGCATAGTAGTTTTTATAAATAAAATTTTATTCTATCGTGTTTTTTGTTGCAAATGTCTGTTTCAGCATTTGTGTACTTTTTTTAATTACAAATAAATTGTATACTAGTGGTGAGTCAGACTTCAGACTGTTTCATTTCATAATATAATTAATTGAATAAACTCATAAATAGTATATTATTAAGCAATAACCATAACGTGGCATGGGTGATGGATTTGTAAACGAGTTTTAACAACCCCATAATAATAAAGTACAAAAAAATAACACTTTGAAAAGATTTTATATCAGGTCTGAAAGGGATATGCTAAATAACACCAATATAAATATTAAAAACCAGAAATAGAATAATAAAATAAAATAATCACAAAAAAATAACAATTTTTTTCATTTGTTCACTATTTGTTGACTTTATGCGATTCTGTACTTCAATTTTTGCATTTTCTTTAAAAAAAAAAAATTAAAAAAATAGTAAACAAACATTCATGTTGGCATTATCTTGGTCGGTTTGAAGATCTAAAACGTGTTTGCGAATGATTTATTATCTAGATCGAACGCAAACTTCGCTTCATATTTGTAAAGATAAACCCTTATGATAATTTTTAATGATGTTGACGTTACTGAAAACGAATAGTAGTTATTATCATTAACAAAATCTTTATAAGTTACGAGTTAACAATGTTGTTAGAACAATATCTTTATTAACAATATCGCTATTTTTACTTTTCCCCTATATAGGGAAAAGTATTGGATTCATACCAAAAATTCGAAATTGAATATAGCAATAATTTGAGTGAACAAATACCTTTACTTGCAAGTATATACTTTATCTACGATCATCAATATATAAAAATAAACAAATTCTCAGTTTAATATTTAAAATTTTTTAATTAACTCAGTTTGTACGTTTTTGCTTATAACTAATTTTAATGTGTTTATGTTGCTGCCAAATGGTTGCCAACATATCAATGGTGTAAAAATAAAAATCCCAATATTTTATATTTTGATACTAGGCACTTTGTCATTAGCAACCGTAATTACCATAGCGACTTAACATCCGCTCTTTAGGGACTGTTGCCCTAAAGAGTTTATCAAAAAACAACTAGATTATAAATACTATAACTGTATCACCAGAGTCGGTATATAAACTTGGATAAACCAGGCAAAGTTTACTTGGAGAATCGGATTTTTCAGGTTAAGCAATAAAGTGATATTGATCTTCCAGTGCGAATATCACAAATTATTCCACGCACCTTAATCTGAACAATAATGGAAATAATTGTTAAATGAGTTGAAGATTTTATTTCAACTATCGCCAATACTGACGTTGCACTTCAACTGCTGTATCAAATCTGATAAATCATTTCATAATGCTTTTTTGCTGCTCAAACATCAAGCGTGTTTCAGCAATTTTGTTTAGTAATTATCATATTGAAAGAATCAACATCTCTTGAGCAAAATACCATATGCTCGCAATTCAAATTAATTGACAATCTGACTAAAAGTGTATACATTTTTTGTCAGATTCTGTATTATGTTTAGAAATAAATTCCATACTAAATCTACAATATAAACCAAATAATTATTTTTAAAACTCCTAAGTAGTAACGTATTTATTTAGAAACTTCTCTAAAATAAACACTACCATCATTTTCTAATAATTCTCAAATTCTAGTAAAATTGCCATTAATAAAACTTAATATTCTTTAAAATAAAACTCTTTAAAATATTTTTAAAAAAAAATCGTAAATTATTTTTATAAATACTAGTCATCAATAACATTATACAATTAAAAATGAATGTATTCTTCTTAAATGTACACCATACGTTAGTATAGTAAAATTATCAAGGTGGCAACCTCAACGAAAACCATTACATTATTATCATCATCATTTCATCATTATAGAATTATTCTTCCAACAAATATATTATTGTAAATTAATATTTGATCATTTCAGTTTAAGTATACAATTTGGTTAGCTGGTTTGTTACTAATTCTCTCATTTAATCTTAAAAAATATAAGACAAAATGTTGTATTTAATTATACAATAGCACCGTGTTGTATTGAGATTATCAAGATAGAGATTTGATGTATAGATTAAAATTAACTTGGCAATAATTTAAAAAAATAAGTGTGCTTGGACCACACACCAGAACTACAACTTTTATTACAACTACATTTTTTATTAATGTGCTATTAATCACTAACATTATAAGTAAAATGTAAGATTTGTGAAAATATACTAAAATAATCTATAAATATACCAAATTGCGTTGATTATCAAAACTGGATATATGTGATGATATTTACTTTATACCGTTTGGTATGTATTTGGTAATACTAGTATGGTAGGCAGGTTCATCAGAGCCGGTAAGTGTGGCTAATTTTAATGGCTAAGTTTACTCAAACATCAGAACAGAAAAAGTACCTATTTTTAGCCGCAACCATGGCATGCTAGATAACAAATAAAAATCGGATAGCAATAGTTGAATTTTTTACATTATTTACACCTATGTATAATACATTCCTCGAGTTCCATCTCTCTGTAAAAATTGTTTTATACTAAACATCAAAATAAGGGAAGATAACATATTTAAATTAATGTTTAAATTTTAAATTTAACTTCCGTCGCCCTATTTCAGTAATTCGATTTCTGTAACTGATTTTTAAATTTACAGCCCACTAAAAAATTAAATTCTTTCATAAATTAACTGTATTAACATAATTAATGAAATTATTTATTTGGTTGAAAACTAGTTTCGGCTGATTATGTAATTGTCAAGGGATTAGTTTTAAATATTTTGCACAAACGGTTATGAGATGTGACACAATCTCATAACCATACAAATAGTTATCAGATGTGTCACATCTCTCAATATATAGTACAAATGAACGAGTACGTGCTCTGATAAAAAAAAGGAAGGTTGGTAAAAAAATTTACTGAGAAACAAATTAACATATTATTTATTAAGGATCACAGATCAAAGATCATCTGCCATATGCTGACGCCGAGGTATCCATGGCGGAATATTTTCACGGATGTATCGAATCGACTCAAATTCAAAATAATTAAAATTTTTTTAATACTTGTTCTTCTGGTGACATTAATGATGTCATTCTTCATGACAACTAACCCATTCTATATAACAATGGTACTAAATAATAAAGAGTTAATTGAAGAAACTAAAGATGTACAAATTTTGTTTTCCTTAATTTTCATTTTACTTTGCATAAATAATAATAAATAGAAATTTCGAACAGTCGTAGAATATAAATTTATGTTAAAATATTATAATTATTAAATAATTATTACCTCAGTAGCTCAATTGGTAGAGTATTGGAGATGTAATCCAAAGGTTGTGGGTTCGGTCCTACCACCCGAGGTAAATCTTTTAAACATTTATTTCAAAATAAAGTAATGGCGTACTAAGTATTTAATAATTATAAAATTAATTTTAACTTAGACTAAATTAAATAATTATTACTTACAATATTCGTATAAATTTATATTCCATTACTGTTATATGAACTAAATTATGTGTTTATGGTTATTCATATAATAACATTATTATACAATAGTTATTTATGCATTATGGACAAATTGATTATAGCGTGAGGAAATGTTTAATGTTATTAACTTTGTGCATTTATTCAATTAGATGGAACGTATAGTATAGATTATAAAAACAACAATGTCTAAATTCAAATTGTTTTAAAAATGTTACAAATATAAATAGATGGTAACCAAACAAAAATTGTAATAATTTTGATAGTAATTTATAGATCGTCATTACTCGACAACGAGCAAACCAAATCAATTTTATTAAAATAAAACTTATATAGTAAGGCATAAAGAATGTGAGTTTGGGGTCATTAATAAATTTCAAATTAAAAAAGAAATTATATCGCTCATTTTTATCGTATATTTAGCACAAAACGCCTGACAACACCGCACAAACGTGTTTCAGAATAGTATTTTGAGTAGATACTATGACCATATCACACGTGGACAAGTTTAGAGCACGACGTCCTAGGCAAGTGGCCCAAAAGTGCGATATGGGCATTCAACTCAAGTTGAACAGGTTACTTTTTCTACGACTATTGATTTTTTTTATACGTTTATAGAAATTTTTTATATTATGTACTTTGTATTTATCTTTTAATTATGAATGCGCAATTTTGAAAATTTGTATTATTATAAATCTGAGTAAATATAAAAATAGCAAATTAGGATATATTTGACACCTGACGATTCGCAGAATTAAACTATGCTATTGAAAATAATGTTATATATATATATATATATATATATATATATATATATATATATATACATACACATATATATCATTAATTAAAATCGTTTTTAAACTTTATTTCATATTAATTAAGAATGCGTTTTTTTGCATTATTATTCGTATTTATGGATGTATAATAAAAAATCACAAATTTCATTTCCACACAAGGGTGGATATATAATACATATCCATTCAGTTAATGTATGTTAATGTAAATAAAAGTGCTAATATATGCAGTAGAAAAAATATAGCCGTCTATTTACCCATCATGTTTATGAAATTCAAAAGAAATTTGAAAGCAAGAAAATAATTATTTTACGTTAGTTTCAGCTTTGGTTAACAGATGGCAGTTTTTCTTGTGCAGGTGATTATTGTTCATTATAAAAGGAATGATACGGTGGTGTATGTTCATATGTTTCTGCCATTTGAGTTGACGGACTGGGATTAACAGCTTCCACAATTTTACTATAACCGTCTTTTCACTTGATAATAATTTATCTATATAACCGTCAGCTATAAGGGTGAATTTCCAACCCCCGTTGCGTTTTACAGCTGTTATATCTCCATCTGAATTAACCAAAATTGTGGCAGTCGACCGCCGAAAACAGTGGCCAGTGTATAAATGGGACTCTTTAAGATGCAAGAAAGTAGCTATTTGTATCAGAATTTCACCAAATTTGTTGATACCTACTGGTTACCGTGCACATATTTCGTTTTGATATTTCAAAAATCAAAACAGCTGATTGCCGTATTTGATGGTCTGAGTTCAGCATATTTGTTATATAAAGCATAAAAATCACCAGTTACTGTAAAAGAGCGTTACTGTTTGGTCTTTGTAACGAATTTGGTTTACTATTTTTGCTCATTTCTTCAAAATAAACAAGTAAAACGTTTTCGGTGAACGTGTTCTGAATATTATGGGAATTCCGCCAATCCATAAATTGTTTGTATGCAACTTCATACCGTTTTTGAGATTTTTTCAGGCAGAAATGTGGTGTGGTCTTTTTCGCAGCGTCTACAATATTTGGGGGAGTGCATATCTGAACTATTAGCATCCATTTTCTTACTTAAATCAACATTTACTGCTTACATACACTCGGATAAATGTCAACCGTGAAAACGATATTTAAAACAACTGCCTATTCGCACGCGAAGTATACATTAGAAATTCTTAATGCAGGGTGCGAAATCAAATCCCATGGATTTTTGACCTTGACAATATTGTCGTATTTCACGTATATGTATTAGTGCGCTATGAGCTAGTTTCTCATATGGTCATAGGAAAATTAATATTACCATATCAATATCAATATTGCTATCGTAATATTAATTTTATTATCATCGATATATTATAATAAAGATGATGATGATATTGGTTTCAGTTTTTTCGGGTTTTCACAGTAGAAAATTAAAATTGCAAATATCAATTATAAATATAAATATAATATGCTAGAGAATATAAATAATTATTTAATCATTATTAAACTCACATGGTAGAAACATAACGCGTCATTAGATTTGGCTTTGCACGAATAAATGTTTTAAATTTGTTTAAAACATGTTTAAAAGTTGTTGAATCATTGAATATTAACGAATTAAGTCAATTATTTCTTTAAAAGTTGCATATTTAAAACATACTCGTTTGGTTCACTTTTTGTTTATACATCATTTTAGTAATAAATAATTTTTGATTTAAGTTTATAAAGAACAAGACATGATTTTACATGTAAAATCTCTATTACCAGTTAAGCAAAAGTGACCTTGGTCAATATTGAAATTTCAAGGCAATTTAGTACGGAATCGAAATTTTTTCTATTTACACATTTAGTGGCATTAAAGATAATATTAATAAAAAAATCATGACTTACAATTACTATAACACGTGAATAATACCCAATATTATATTGATATCATTTAATAAATTAAAAAATAACAAACTGCAATACTTTTTGTATAATTTATAATTTATAATTTATACACATGAATAAATATTCTTTCTATAAGTTTCAATAGCGAACGGCTCGCTGCGGCCTTTATATCATTATGCAAATAATACCCTTCAGAAAGATTTTGCAATATTTAATAATACATTGTGGTGCGAAAGTACATTCAATAACATGTGTATTCTATGCACACTGTGTGATTCAATTTTAAAGGAAAACCGCAATAGACTGCGATACTGTTAAAGATATAATTTCATTGCATGGTTGAAACTAGATTATTAATAAAATTATTATATTATAAATATAAACAAAATATGCTTACTATTAATAGCAATAAATGGATTGCTGGATTGCCAATATGACAAGACCACATATTTTTGCAATACATAAAATATCCGATTGTATAAATTAAAAATATTTATATTAAGAAAAATTCAAGTGATTTTTAACAAGTAATTAAAAATACATAATATATACGTATTAAAAGTGAAATTTTATTTTATTGCAAATGAAAATGATTAATTTCCATTCTTTATTGCAAAATTTGAATTGCCTTCCAATATACCGCCAGAATAAAAAAATATGTTGCTAAATATATTCCTATTAGATTAAACCAAAAATCGTGACGGCTATCTTACTACAATTTCGAAGTAAAAATCCCATAGTAATTTTCATATTATAATTATACAACAGTAAAATTTAAAAAAAGAAACTGCTCAGGTTGTTAAAAACATATTTGTGTTTACAACAAAGATTCATTTACGCAATACGAACGAAACGTTAGTTGCCAAATAAAAACTGGTTGGAGATATTTAAAGTATTAATTATAATTAACGGAAACTGCTAATTTTTCAAAAATACTTCGTATTGCCAATAAAAACGATTGCATAAGTTGCATTCTTAGATTGTTTACAAAATCCGATGTCACAATAGAATTAAGATCGATTAAAATTAACATTTTTAATGAGACTTATTTTTAACCGGAATGCAGAATAAGTTTATAATCATAAAAATAAATGGGCGTATAAGAGGCTCATAAAGAATCGAAAGTTATTTAAATTGCCGACTATTCCTAATAGGGAAAATGGGTATTCAGGTAGGTGTTTTTTAGAAAAGTGGTTTATACGAACGTGTAGGATGTATAAGTACGTTGTTCAAAACACTCAAAAACAACACAAAATTGTTAATGTTTCTTATAATTTTCGAAAGCACGTAATGGGCCGTAAATGAGCCTGTGGCTGTGAAGCCGACAGTCCTCGCGCACACACATACAACAAGCACGTCTGTCACTCAACTGGCGCTGCAGCAGCCGATTCAAATTTTGCACTCTATTCCGCTCTGTTCCTGCGTGGGGCTACAGCGTGGTGCATGAAGCTGCAGCGGCGCGTGCTCATCAATGATATCATGCAGCCTGCGTTAACTACCCCACAGCCTGCTCGTAGGATGATAACGCAGATTATAACCTAATTGATAATGCTTATATCCAATTGAAAGTAACGTTGAATTATATATATATATATATATATATATATATATATATACGTCTGGCATATTAGTGGCATATTATGAAGAAACAAACATTTTATTATGATAAAATATAAAATTATCGTTTATTTGCAGATCACCTGTTTCAATATTTTTGATATTATTCTATGTACATTCGTAAATAAATATGTATTATATGTTTAATGTTCTGACATTTTGCGATAAATATGTGTAATACTATTTTATTTCCATACAACTGTTCTAACTGTATTACTATTAATAATTATTTTATTATAGTTTATAATGATTATTTCAATAAATTAAATAAAATATATTTAATATTATTATGAGTTATGATTTATTATATAATCAAATTAGTAATAATAATGATAATAATAACAACAACAGAGTTTATTTATGTTATCATAATATAGCATACATTGATTACATTAGAAAAAGAGACAATATTGATGAAGTGTCTGAATATATTTAATTATGAAAAACAATATAAGCGTGTTGGGACCATACAGCAAGAGTAAAACTTTTATTACAATTCTTATTAAAAAATAATAATCGCGGGAATCGAACCCAGAACCCCTAACATCGTTTACGGTCTGTCAAGCTATATCTCGCCGTGCATTGATATGAGGTTATGTATCTGACACTGTCAAAAAATATTATTAATTAACTTGTCAAATTCGCGCCAAAGTTTAATATTTAATTCATTTGGCGCGAAAAAGACAGAAGATATAAAATTGATGAGTGGAATTAAGATAGCATGACGATAAATGTAACCTTGAAAAACATCGTCCCCATTGATTTTTTACTTCAATAAAATATAAAACTTAAAACTAAAAATATATATTGGGATGAACTAGATGTAATTAATGTTTTTTTAAATATATGTATATATTTAATTTAATACTAAGTAATTAGTTGATTAGTAACAATTGGGGTCAACCACCAAACACAAAAAATAAAATATTTATTAAATAGTCCCACATTAACAAAAAAAAATGTTAATTTTTATTTGTAATTATATTATTGGACAGTATAAAGTAACTGTTAAAAAAGAATAAAATAAAACAAGTAAGCTGCAAAAACAATGCAGAATCTGACGTTTTTTTGGTTATTCGTATTGGGTGAATGAAAGGTGAATTGTTACTTAAAATGGAGCGCGGTATAACCACTAAAAATAATTTGTTGTCACACGACCCACCATCGCGGGTGGTGGGTCGTGTCTCACCCAGGATCCCCGCATTACAAATCTATGTTTAAAATCATATTTATATACCAAAATTTTAGATATATGCTGCTTAAGTGAATTGTGCGTTTTTGACCTACAAACTATTAGAAAGACACTCCGCTACGCATGTTACGTAAGGTACTTACTATAAAACATATTTATTTTTTACAATGCTTTCAATAGTATAAACGTGCTATTTGATTATAAATTAGCAATTACCAATTAATGTTAATTTATAATAAACAAGCAACTTAAACCGCCTTGATACCACCTTGTACACAATTGAGTTTAGCTAAATAAGTTTCGTCTAGTCTAGAAATATTTAACCTCACTAAACAAACAAAAAATGGCATCCAATATGAGATTTCAACAATATTTTGAGGTAATGTGATTACTCGCCTATAGATAAACATCAATGAAGTTATGTTGTGAAGTTAGTCTCGGTGTGGTCAGTAACGACACATTTTATATTACAATGTTACCGATTTACTGGTATGTGCGAGTTCTTGATGATGGTGATGGATGTCCATTTTTCCTAACGACCTCCACTAACTTCATAATTTTATAGTTTAGTTAAACTAACACAAGCGTTGGTGGCTTCTATCGACGAGTAACTACTGTTTTATGCCGTAGCGTCAGTTAATGCTTGTGAAAATACTGGATGACTTAATCAAATGGTGGTAAATCACTTGTTTCCCATTAAGCAATGTCTAATTTCCAGTTTTATTGTAAATAGTCAACAATAATCGACATCGGATTCGATGAAAGGCCTCAATGGTTAAGTTATTGCTTGAAACAGATCATCCATCAGTTGTGCTCATGATCTGATGGGTGTGGTTTTGAAGCAATTTACTCATTTTCTTAGGACTTTTCCGAAAACGTTTGTTTCTGATACGGGCGAGTACCGCTTTATAATAGCAGGTCATGTTTTGATTTCATTAATAGATTTGTTAACCGGCAATATGGTAGAACTAACGGATGTTTGAGCTCATATTGCAACAGAGTTTTTCGATCTTGCTCCTATATATATATATATTAAGCCATTTCAACCGAGGAATGGGTTAAGGTATAATAGTTTGCTATTTTCTCTAACCTGACGCCCTGCCCTTAAATTCTTAATTTCTTCTGCGAAATGTTTTGCCTGCTTCATTTGAATTACAGTTTGTTCTACTTCTAGTAGCTCGGCTGGTTTTAGTAGCCCGACCTTGGTTCCCTTTTTGTACAGTTATAAATGAATTTATGCTAGGATTGTCGCATTTTGTCCTCTGGATATGATTTCAGTAGGATTGGTATCTGCGGGAACATGTTGCCATTCGTTTTTTTTGTCAATGTATTGATTTCTACCATTATGTTTGCTACAAAGGTCTAGGGTCTAGTCTAGGGTCTGTCAACTGTAGGTTTGACGAATTTCTCGGTTGAGAGATTCTTTCAGTTGATGTACGAGCCGTACTGCTACGGAGATCCAATCGCGGTATTGAAGTAGTTTTTAA
>JARJEC010101575.1:0-14735 GCA_030264575.1 Tachinus sp. AB-2021
GAAATTTCAAAATGACGAAATTTATATATTTCTTATTAATAAATATTTGCATATGTACTACAACTTTGTGTAACTTTAAAAAACTCACAATCTGTCGGGGAAAAAAATTCAATAGCCACATGCTGTACAGGGTGGCCAAATTTGGACGTTACTATAGGCTATCTAGTAAATTAAAAATGCTAGATAAATTCTGGTGACATATTTTATTTTATGTGTACTAACGGTGATTCATATAAATAAATTTGTATTTTTAGTACTATATAATTTGGGTTTTTTAAAAGTCTTTTAATTTCTAGATCTTCAAGAAAAATAAAATTTTTAACCAAAATATGTAATATTGCAGTAATAGAGTATCTTATAACACGTAATGGCAACAGCAAGTAAGTAAACATCAAACTTGTTTTGAAGATATTGCGTTTTAGAAATAGCAAAAAGCTTCAACATGGTGTAATATGTAAATAAATAATAAAGCAATAACACACAAATCAATTTAATAATGAACAGACCCGTTTTTTGATAAAAACAATGTTATTTGTGTGTACCACAGGTAGATGATACAATACGCATTAATTGATTTTACTTTTTTGTAATAGTTTTTTCTTTCACATGAAAACTTGTCAGATTTGATTTATTTGTTATTGCTGCAACACCCACAATATATTTAAATAAGGAATCCATAAAATATTAATTTAAATAAAGTCAAATATTACAAGTACAATATTCTATAACAGTAATACAGAATGAGGCAGCTATCCGATTATAATTTATCTATAAATATTAAAACCATGTTTCAATAATATATGTCTGTTGTGTGTGGTAGTACACCCCATATTACGATTTATTTAAATCACACACGTGTCACCGGGTATTTTTCGTTTACAAAAGTGTCCTGGAGAATGCTGAAGTCCAGCAGCGCACATACCTCGTGCCAAACAACTGTGCGTTCTGGCTGTAGATATTACCTTCAATCAAGGAGTATAAGCCTGCCAGGTAATGAAAACTATGCAATGTTTAGTTTGCATAATTGGTAATTATTATTATTGTAATATTTCAGTTTGTTTGTTTGTTCATTAGTTGGTTGGAATTTACTATCAGACATTACCACGTCAAAATAGAATGTGTGTGGTCTGAAATAAGCCAAAAGCGAAGTTTCATTGAAACACAAGATGATTTATTTACGAAGTGTTGAGACATGCATGCAGATCTTTTCTAACCAACAATTGATATCTTTGGCCATCGAGATGTATATACTAGTACTTAGAGTCGCTATGTATTGTGAAATGGTCAAACATTTTGTAAATTTTGTCCATACAAAGTTGGACATAGCCAGCAAAATTTTTGTAGTTCAAATCATTGTGGAAGAAAGTGGACATAAAGGTAGCCGGATCATTGTTTTAATGCATCACGAGATATAATACATACTCTTCTCAACTAACTCCACAATTTAGAATAAAATTGGAGATTAAATCCACCCGAGATATTTCTACAACTTTAATCGCAAAAGAAATATTTAATGTACAATTTCTTGATTATTAAATATCTTCGAGGGTGTGAATAAAGAATTATTTTGATCCTTAAAAATTAAAATTTTTATTTTTGTTGTATTAAAATTAAATTTAAATGTGTTAAATGGGCCATTTTATTTATTTTAATGAAACCAAACTGTCAGAAGTGAGGATTTGTATGGTAATATTTCCATGGCAGTATAATAATGACGTAACACATTTCAAAACTACAAGGATAGCAACAATGATTAGGGATTGATTAATAGGCAACCAAATATGCACTTGTGGTAATATGTAAAAATAAAAATCCACTAGAAGGATTTTTTCATAAGCGGAACAAATATAAATTAATAGAGGGTTATATTATTAAAAAACAAACAAAACATTTAGTGCTTTAAATTTCATAACAAATAAAATTAGCCTTTATATTACAGTGACACATAATCGATTTTTAAAAATATTTGATTTTGTATGTCCAAATACATATGCATTGCTTATCTTCCAATCTTTTAATTATTTGTTGTTAGTGATTTACAAATACCTTATATGGAATATTTGCATCGGGAAAAGCTTGATGTAATTGATCGATTGACCAAACATTAACAATCAGTGTTCCACTACGATAATGTGTCATTAATGTGAATGCATCTTGTGCTTGTAGGAACAAACATATCAAAATTGTGTTTTAATTATTTAAAAAGAAAATGTTTATGAGTATAACCTCTAAACTCATCAATAATGAACTCATAAATTCAAAACATCACAAACGTCTATGGAAAAAAAACTATCTATTTTTAGTGTGCAACAATGAATTTCAAACAGCTGAAAAAAAAAACAAAAATATTGTAAAATTCCTAGATTTGTTTTTACGCGAATTTAAAAATCCTTAATCATCGTTGCCATCCCTGTACAGATTATTTTAAATGCAGTACTTTAACACGTGACGTCACAAACAACAAATAACCGCAAACGTTACAATATGACACATTTCAAAACCATCGATTTTAAAACGATGTGTTAAAATGACATATGGTGTTACAAAGATGATAAAATACTGCATGCGGTATAAATATAAAACATTTCAAAACTAAGCCTTTGAAATTGAAATACACTCGGACCCCTAACAAATGTGCTTTGTTTTAAAATCGATATATTAAAATAGTTATAGAGAAAATTATATTTCTTACCTAGACTAGTTTCAGCTGTAAATGAATGTTTTGTTCCTCTATTCGATTCAAATATAAATCCAGGCAAATCTTCCCTCAAAATAGTTGCTTGTTGAAGACCATCAGAATTGTGTATGTGCAATTCAGCATCCTTTCTCGATGTCAATGACCAATTTCCAACCACCAATCTAGCAGGTCCTGGTTTTGATAAAATTGGTTGGGAATTTGATGTATTTTTAACTGCAGCACGTGCTCTCTGAAGTTTTTCCAGAAACTCACCACGATTCTCTATATTCGCACAAGGAAGATATAACATATAACACAAATAAATAATAGATCATAAAACTAGCAATATTTACATTAATTTCTTGACCTAAACATAATTAGTAGACATTTAATATACTTAATTAAATTGCATACATTATATAAATTAAAATGCAGCAATAAAGCAAGCTTTGATTACTATCATACTTCAGATTTACCAATTTATCAAGCAAATTAATTATAAGCAATGTTAAAATCTATACCACATTGCTAAAATAAATTTATCGTATAAATAGAATAATGAATAATACAACATACATTTGATTCAGTTGCAAGATATGTGAAGCTGATTGAAAATTCTTATAAAGAAAATTGAGCTAAAAATAATGGCGCTATTATAGTTGAAAATTTTTAACTTTAATATGACATCACTATTTAGGTTCGTGTGAATCAAGTCGATAAAAATTCCCATAACAGGATTTACAAATTGTAGGCGTTAATACAAAAAGAATAATTACTAAGAGTTTTAATATATATATTTCACACAAATAATACTCACAAGTCTATGGATAGTTAAACAAATTGACAGAAAATTTGTAGAATGTAAAATGACAGCAATGGTAAACTGATAATGATGTGGATCAAGTAAGTCAGGAATAAAAAAATAAATCTGTGCACAAATAGCAAGCACATCATAATTTTTTGTCTCAGTCATACTTTTAATTGGGCGCTTTTACTACGTCTATACTTAGAAAACGTATACAATTTATTTTATATCAAATTGAAAGCCCTTCCTATTTATTGAAGCACTAGTTAATGACATTAAACTAAAGTTAAAACGTTCAGACTATAAGAAGGTTCTAAATAATTAGCTTCATTATTATAAACAATTTAAAACTATAGTTTCCAACCAGTAAAAATAACTAAGCAATATTTTAATTTTTGTAATATGATGAAAGTATTGCTATTTATTTATTTATATTGACCATATTTGTAAATGACTTAACTTTTGCCGATACAGTGAAATCTCTAGTCGTAGACAACTCCTATAACCGGACAGTTATGCACACATCCATATATTTATCTAACTTTCTTTTAAGTGGACACCTCCAATAAGAAGACAGAATCATTCGCACCGTCAGTGTCCGCTTAACGGAGATTTCACTGTATAAATAAATAGTTCAAAATTAATTAGCAGTGTGGATGAAGATAAGAACATTTTGACTAAGAAATAGGGTAAATTATCTACATTTCAAGCTATACATTATGCAGATTAAAATAGAATCAAAAACAAAAATTTATTATGTAAGCCCTTACCTTCAGTTGCATGTGAATCGGCAGCACGACCTTTGCCTATTAGAGAAACAAAAACAACAATCACTTGTGTTATCACACAATGACAGATGCAAAAAAGTAGCAAAACAGGAATAAATGAACATTAAAATAATAACAAAAATAATGAACAAAACAGCTTTATCTGAATACATGCTGTATAAATGAATGTAGTCAATGTTTCCCTTGATTTATGATACGGCTGTTTAATGCAATGCAGAAATAATAATATATAAATGGCAAAATGCTGTAAATCTATAAGCAATTATGTACATGTTGGCTTTATGCTAGCTAAAATGCATTGAGTCACTTCAAAGGTGTTCAGTTACATTTTAAATTCATTCAAAATTTTTATGTTGTATTTACATTTCAATTTCAAAATGATTTACTAAGTCTTTCCTTAACGACACTGATACAATTCCAAATTTTACAATTTTAAGAATAGAAACAAACCATCAAGTATAAACTAGCACTTATTTATACCTATAATCTTATATGATAGTCAATAGCAGTAATTGTTGTTAACATTCATTAACAAACAGGATTTTGCAATAAAAATTTAGAATAGCCCACACCGATTTGAAGATTTAAAAGCAGGTCAATAAAAGAAATTATATTAGCTTTGTTCCAACACGTATTTATAGATATAACTGGCTGTGAACAGGTTATAAATGAGTTCAGGATTTTTTTTGATCAGCAAAAATCAAACCAATTCTACTCTGAATAAAAATCGAAACTTTTGATGCATATCCACACAGGCAGACACTGATATTTACTCTTTTGTTTGTAATATGTTTGGCTTGAATACTTTGTTTTATTACATAGAAAACGGTACAAACAGCAACCCCATTTCAAATGTTTGTAGTTGTGTTCTTTTTGTGGATTTTGAAAAGTGGCATTGTTACTGTATAATTGAACATCTTAATTTTCCTACATAAACTACCAGCACTAAGAATTTTTAATAAATCATGTACGTTTGGAAATTGCAACCTTAAGTTAGTTTAAATTCTCAATAAGGCCGCCGAACAGAATGGCTTTAATAAAGCTTGTGAATTATATAGAACCCTACTTTAAAAACATTAGATAGAATGCATAGCATTTTTATATTACGTTATTTATTAAAACAATAATAGTGCAGCACTGTGTCAGAACGAAAGATTGATACATCGTATGCAGTCATCTGGATCTAACATTGAAGCTTGTTATTTTTTTGCCAGTGCCACTTACGATATCATTCCAGAGATTGTTATGACCTCTCACTAAGTGACTGTTTTCAAGCTTTTGTACTATTAATAACTTTAAAAACCCAAAATTCAAAAAGAAAACAAAAATTGCTAAATAGCGGTTTAAACGGGCCGGTTGCTTTATGCTACAAGAACTGTTCCATTCTGGTTCAGTTTTAGTGACTTTAATATAACTTTCTGTTTAAAAAAGGAGTAACAACATATTATCGTAATATATTAAAATGAATAATTATAATATACTGTCAATCTATCAATTCCATCAAATTTTGTCAAAATCTATAAGTAATAAATTAATCCAGATTAAAAATTAAAGTAAAAGTAGAGACAGAGATTTTGATTTAAAAACAAACATAAATAGAAATAGAAAAATGATTCTAAGTTTCATATGATTAATGTGACCAAATTTGAATTCAATTTGACGGTAAGAACAAAATGTAGAAACAAATAATGATGAATGTATTTTGATTTTATGTATAGTGAAAATTACTTACAAGACATTTAAGATTATATGGGAGGACTTATACATGCCGCTAGTATTCAATTCAAAAAAATAAATAAAAATGGGGGTAGTTTAAGTTTAATTAAATGAATTATTAAATAAAAATCTCACCAGCAGTATCTGCTCCCCCTTCAGGCGATCCACTGGAATACATTGTTGCCAATTTTCCATCTAAAATAAATCTAAACCATCCATTTGAACCATTGGATAGTTCTAGTGCAGCCGCATCTGACCATATATAAAGACAATCACGTCCACGACATATACACCAGTCACGCCAATTATAAGCCTTTCCGGCTAACACTTCTTTGGCATCTTCGACTACTTGACTAGTTTCTGATGATTCTGTAAATATTAATTCAACTTTAACTAATTAACTTTAGTTCAAACAATAAAATTCTTACCTTGATCTGTATGTTCCGGTTCATCATTGATACCTGCAGGCTCGGGAGGACCAGCTAATGCTTGAACTTTAGAAAATATTCCTAGCCTAGCAAAATGATCTAGGAAAATATCTTGCGCCTTTGTCATGAGATCCTGAATGATTCCAAGGACTACTAAATGCCCATCCTCATCCTCCTGTTGTAACATATAAACAAGCTGCATTATATTTACGGTTTTAACAACACTAAAGCAAATTACAAACGACATAGGCATTCAATAAGAGCACAAAATATAAATAAATTAGCACAAGAATATTTTATGGATAAACAAAAATTGGATTGGATAGATTAATCATACATTTTGGAAATCAGTAATGATTTTATAATCAAAAGTGTAAATATTAAAATAAATTTTTATATATTTTGAATAAATTCCAATAATTCTATCACTGATTTATACAAAATAAGCTTTAATAAATTAATAGTTACTGTACATGATTAGCTCAAGCCAAAATTAAATCAAACTATAAAGTTAAGACAGGTTAGAGGGTGGCGGTATTGAAGTGCAAGCGGACTTTTTAGGGAAAAAGGAACCAACTAACCATGGGTTGTGACTGTATAATATGCCTTTCATTAACCAAAGATGCTCTCATGTGGCGAACCAGAGCCCCTAATGGGAAACAACGTGTGCTCGGCCAGCTATAGTTTATCTGTAATACCGATGCCATAAGTTTTTAGTCAACTTCTCTAATTAATGTGTTATTAAGAGGTAAACTATTAATATTAGATATAAATATAAACAATTATCATTCGGGATTACAGTTGCTTTACATTACTAATTTACAATTACACCTACACAAAATAAATAAAAATTAAATATTTAAGGTTAGCATTTCTTCTTTTGTCAACTTACTATTAAATATACACCATTTGCCAACCAATTTCATTAAAATAAGAAGTTATAAATGAATTCGTAGAGAATCAAGACTTTTATCTTGATAATTGTGATAGGTTTTATGTCAATCAAATTTATCAATAAAATTATTGTTAGTATAACTCATAGATAGTGTAACTCATCATGTGTTTGGTTTAATCATTAATATTATGTAACATATACAGTGCATTCAAAAAGTAATAAATAAATTGGGTAAAATTTTAATATGTACTTTTTTTTAAAGTGAAAACTCCTATAGCAAGGTAATCAGTCTCAAAAAATGAAAAAGTAATCAACTGAAACACTTTCGTGTTGGTGATATAAATAGTAACAGAATGCAAATGAGTTAGACTGAGGACACGTGCAAAACATTCCCTTTATGCATTAGCAAATGAATAGCTGTACATAAATTAGAGAAAGATAGAAATACGATTTTATACAGGCTTATTCAAAATAATAGACATATGTTATTACACATGCCTACTTGCACCATCATGGCTTTTATCTACACTTAACTAAACCATATTTAACTTTCAAAGTAGCTTTAATTCTCACGTTGTTGCACCGATTCATTTTAAGCATAGTTTAGCAAAGTGTAGTATAAAATATATTACATTTTTGTAATAACCACTGGTAGGCCTGGCTGTGGTTTTACCAGCTTAAAAGATAGCTTATATCATAACATATTTTACTGTTTAGGCAGAAAATATTATATAAAATATGACATTTTTATAATAAAAGGGTATTGCAAATGCAACACCATTTTTAAATTTTGTTGCTGTGTAAATAAAATCTTATGATAAAAAATACTCCCTTTAAATCAAAATTATTTTGTGATTCTAAATAAAATTATGATTGTTTTTAATCTATAAGCAAAGATTGTTTGTACTTTCTTGCTTCTATTGTGGCATTAAATACATGGTAGCCCACCACAGAAGGATCAGGCGTTTTTGGTCTTATCTTTGGACTTACAGATTTGAGTTTTGGATGGTGCCATATTGATTACCAATCGGCAACCTAAAAGCATTGGCATGCCACAAAATATAAGCATATTAGATATGTGGATTTGAATGGAATTCAATTTTTTTAATTTGTAGGGTTTTGCAATTCTGTACAATTTTTTTAGTGTTGTGTGAACTGTTTTGGTATTATCTTTTTAATTCTTGTGAAATCTGTTGCAATTATGTGAAATTTTTGAGTTATGTAAAAATTATACTTTTATGTATTTTAAATTGAATAAAATAAGTCGAATGTTAGCATGTGTTGGTGGAATTTCGCGGGTTTTCACACTGAGCGACACTAATCACGTAGGTTTTGATATTTTTATTTTCTCCTATAGGGAGAAAAGTAATAAATTAGTATCTTTTTTTGTTTTTGTATTTTTTAATGAAACAAAAACCAAAATATGCAGGTTTTAGAAATTTGCAAATTGGTTTATATGAAATTTTGTTTTCAATTTATAGTTTTCTTGTAAATTAACAAAATTCTTTTTTGACATTTCTAATGCTTTTTTATAAGTTAGATATTAAAATATCGATCTAAAACTAATTTAATTCAATTTATAGGGTTTAATTACAAATTACTTTCTTTATTTGTCATTTTGTTCAATCGCGTGAGAGTGTGTATCACGCATAACTCAAACAGTTTTTAAAATATTGTTCTCAAATTCGAGGAATATAAAATAATAAAAATTCGTTTAGATTGGTTAAGTTGGCAATACGTGGTGGTCAATTTTCCTTCAAAAATTGTCAAATACGGCAGCGATTTCAACAGAATAACAAATGAAGAAAAGTAGTTGCTCAGTTCTATATTTGACATTGACATTTTAATACCTTATAACTTATAAAAATGCATTAATGCATTAGAAATGTCAAAAAGAAGGATTTTGTCAAATTACAAGTTAACTATGAAATTTACAACAAAATTGTAAATCTCATTTGCATATTTTGGTTTTTGTTTCATTCAAAAATTCCAAAACACAAAAAGATACAAATATATTACTTTTCTCCCTTTACTAGCAAATAAAAAACCAATAGATGAAACTTATTAGTTGGTCAAATATGGAAAACAAACAAAGTATATTGTACAGACCAACCAAATTCACCTTTACTTTTATACTTTTCTTCACCCTCCACAAACATATTAGGGAAAAGTTTTAGTATGCATTGTGACCTCTAGTTTACTTTTCCCTCTATATAAAAGAAAGTATTGGCTTCATACTAAAAATTCAAAATTGAGATTTGAACAGTCTAAAAAAGTGGTTTTTAGAAAAATGCCTGTATGTATGTTTGTGTGTATGTGCGCGCGTGTTGTGAGTTTGTGTGTGTGTGTGTGTGTGTATGTGTGTGTTGCGACTGAGTGAGTGTGGGTATGTGTGTCATGCATAACTCAAATAGTTTTAAGATATTGTTCTGGAATTTGGGGAATATCTTAGAAGTAAGCTCTAGTTGTGCCGTTCAAAAATTCGGATCAATTGGTTAAGTTGGCAACAGGTGGTGATCAATTGTCCTTTAAAATACAATAGACGACCTCAATTTGAACAGAATAAACAAATAAAGAAATATAATTGCTCAATTCTATAATAATTTAACCCTAGACATTGAATTAAATTAGTTTTAGATCAATATTTTAATAAGTAACTTATAAAAACGTATTCGAAATGTCAAAAAGAAAGAATTTATCAATTTACAAGATAATTATGAAGTTTATAACAAAATTTCATATAAACTAATTTGTAGATCCCTAAAATTTGCATATTTTGGGTTTTGTTTCATTAAAAAATTCCAAAACACAAAAAAATAGTTAGGAGAAAATAAAAATAGTTTTATAGATGGTCAAATGCGGAAAACACATCAGTGTCAGTTGATGTCAAAACCTGCAAAATATGAAAATATAAATCTGTATAACATCATCTCTGTAAATGCATTGGCCGTTTACAAAATTCAAATTAAATAAATAATTTCGGAGAATGATTATGTTGATTAAACATTTCAATTGGCAATGCTACTTGTCTATACAAGTATTTTTCATCATATAGTAAAATAGTTGTTCTGATTAAAGTTTTTCGTTAGAAAATGAACATTGCAAAATTTATACAATTTGTCATACACAAACATGTTCTTAACAATTAAAAAAAAGTCGATACTGCAGTTCTCCATAATGTGAACGATACTATTACTCCAATAAACAGTAATAATTGTTGTAAATGCAATAAAATTAATAGGTATTTAAAATGGCCAATCTCTTTTATGAATGATAAATGCATTTTTAGATATTGACAAATTTCAATCAATTAATAATATTAAATTATATAACTAAATCTCTTTCATTACTAATTAATGATACATGCAAGCTAAAGAATAAATTGGGAAACAAATAAAGTTAATATTAACATTTCCAAAATTAATTTTATTAAGAACGTGATATATCACATTAAAGTGATTTAAAATAAAATGAACTGTTACAAGCCATGGTACAACATGGGATTAGCAGGAATTAGTAGCAGGTTTTGGATGGGATTAGTATTTATATAAAAGTAAGCATTTTCTTTTTAAATTAAACCCAATTCAGCCTGCACGTTTTTAAAAATAGAGTACTCATTTAAATAAAAAACTAACCTCGTTGTCTAATACAATTCCAATAACTTCAACCAATTGAGTACCGAAGTGATGTGTGCTGGATTCTGGGTGGCATAGTTCTTCCAGTAATGATGGCTGGATGTAGTGGACCATTTTTTTAATAAGGCCTAAACTTGCTCGACGTACTGATGGCAGCATTGTGGCTTGAAATGTTGAACAGAACACTGGAAGTAAACGGCGTAGATAAATTGGAGCCATTTCTGGGTCACCCCTAGGTTCTACAACATCTTCGTTTTCAGATTCAGATTTTCGTTGCCTATCCTTGTCTAATGGTATCATCCATTCACCCGGTGATTGTAATATTGCAGCTACTTCCCTATGGCCTGAAAAGAAATTTATATTAATTAAATAATTATTTCTGAATATACAAAACATGTCATTTATTATTAAAAAAATCATGTATAATAGAAATAATAGAAAAAAAATTTTAAAGCAAAATAAACTGTTTTATTGAATACCTATTTCTTTGTTAAAATTAAAAAAAACAGTTCCTTCTAAATTCATTGCAAACTCTAATAATTATTTATTCCAAAAAAACTAAAAATGCACATAATTTTTTCTTCAAAAAAAATAAAAAATTATTGAGAAGTAGGTATGTAGAAAACACTTAAAAAATCAAAATTTATTTTTTCTCTAATAAAAAACCATCTCTTTTTTTGAAAACGTATTTTCCAAATATGTTCTTCAATTTTGAATTTAAAAAAAACTAAAATTATTGAAAAAATGTTAAATGTAAAAGAATTTTAAAAAAATTATTAAAAATAAAATTGTCACATACAAAACGCCATCTTTTTTTCATTGTCAAGCATAATATAATATTTTTTATTTTCTAAATTATAAATAAATCATTTTCATTCGAAAAATTTATTGATTTAAAAATATAAATAGATTTTATTAAAACGTTTAAATTTTCCAAAAATGTTTTCTTTTTGTTTGGAAACTCAAAAACTAAAAATAAATCTGAAAATTTTAAAGCAAGAAATAATTCGTTTAGAACAAAACATTTTTTTGTTCTAGAAACAACCAAAAAAATGATCATCAAACGAAAACATTCTAAAACTAAGAATTTAAGAAAAAACAATGAAATTTTCTTTCCCATTTTTTTCCAACAAAAATGTTAATATATGAGGAATATATAGAAAAATTACCTTCATCTATCCTCTCCCTTGCTTTATCTAACGGAGTTTTGCCATCTTCATCTCTTAAATCAGGATTAGCACCATATCTTAATAATACTTTGGCTATAGCAGGTCTACCAAAACATGCTGCATAATGTAAAGATGAACTTCTTTGCCCTTTGTTGACATCAGCACCTTTCTCACATAAATACTCTACCATCTCTTGTGTACCGAAAGCCGAAGCCCAATTCAACAATGTTTGACCAACATCGTCCATAAAATTAACCTATAAGTTAATGAATAATGAATACAGTCTTAGACATCTTCTTTTTCTACATTAAGTTTAATATGTAATAATATAACCTGTGTAGTTTTCAGTTTATTCCCAAAGGATTATATTTATGTATAACCTCTCCCTGAAAATAGTGAAAATAAAGTGTTAGTCAAATGAAATGCAATGAATTAAAGTCAGCGTGATCTAATAACTTGACATAACAAATAAAATGATCTGTGTTTTCTCTAGGTTAAAGAATCGTTTTTGTATTTCTTATACTAAATTTATACATGTAGATTAACAATTAAATTAAGTGGCTTTGTTTTCAATGCATAGAATGATTTATAAAAACTGCCAAAAAAAAAACCACAATCATTCAATATATATTATATATATATATATATATATATATATATATATATATAAACTTTAAAAAAAACTTTTTATAGATGCTTAGGTGCAGTTCAGTAGCATATATAATTGTTTTTGTAGGAATCACACGTTGAAAATATTTTTTTATTGGAACACCGTAGTAAGAATTTATTTACTTTTTGCGCTTGTAATTTTTTTTTGCTTTGTAAATTTCATAATTAAAGTTTAAGATAAATAAAACGGTATACTGTTTAAGTTTTTTTTTTAAGAAATAATCTTTACAAATACAACTCATATGTTAATGACTCGCTCTAGCGCGATCGTGTGGTTTCCAAGAAACATAATTTAATTGTATAATCATAAATACACTTGTTTTGTATTACCTTTGATCAAAATATGAGTGTATTAGACCATTGAAATACGCTTTTTTAGGACAAACATAACTTGTTATAATTCAGGATTTTTTTTTTGACAATATTTGCGATTTTCAAAAGTGATCTCAACTGCCCTCAACTTTATAATTTTAAATAAGACCATAGTTCATGTGTAGTTTCGGTAGTTAGTTCTATAAAATAAATCACTTCCTGTAATGTCTATTAAAAAATAAAAAAAAACCAATACAACACATTAAACTATGAAAGAGTAAAAATCAAAATAGTCGGCAATAGGACCATTAAAAAGATTTATATCATATTTTTAAATCATCATTCATGTTTAATTATATACAAAAAAAATTAAGCCTCGAGTAGTCACGCTGCCTTTTATAACACAAGCTGTCGCACGAATGATGATCGTACTTCAAATGATTTTTTAATTTTTTGCCAGCAAACATTTATTTTTTCGTATTTTAAAGTTATTCCTTCAAAATACACTATTTTAGAACACACCTGTAATGTTATTTATAATTTATTCATTATTATTTATTTCAACAATTAAAAAAAACCTTTTTACATATGTTTAAACTTGAATTTCTATTGAAAATATTGTTTTAAATAGTAACACAAATGAAAATAAATAAGACAAACAGGTGCCAATTAATCAATTTTGTTGGTTTTGTTTCAATTATAAATCACAAACTATTTATTTAATTATTACAATGTAAGAGGCCTTGCGAATGATGTCATCCAGGTAAAAAAAACTTATTTATTTTAAAAATTACTCACATTATAAACGTTGCAATAAACATTTTATGTTGGTTATTATATTTTAAGAAGGTACTGAAATACACAACCTAGTAAGTAACTTTAAAACAAAACTGCGGCAATTTTAAAACTAGTGGATGACACCTATCACCTGTAAGACTACTGATTGGTTAATGGCCAAACATCAAACTATGAACATTCAATTTCAATTAATTAACTAACAGTAAAACACATAATCTGTAGTCCTAGTTACAGAATGTAATTAATCGCAAATACTGCCAAAAAATTCTTGAAGTAACGTTTGGTTATAAATATATTTTTCCTAGTTGTAAAAACTAGGGCAGATAGTTTGATACATCCAAATGTATATAATATTTTAAAAAGCAATATGTCAACACTGCATAATCACAAAAGAAATTCATGTCATAGATGCTTAAAATAATTTGGATTATTCATTTGTATACATATAGGGCATAAACATAAACTAACAATAACAACATTGAACTTGTGGTGGTCTCTCTCATCACACAAAATGTGTAAATTGCTGAATCCAAATAAACTAGTATAGCATTTTTTTGCAGTTTATTTATTTTTTATGATATGGAAGCAAACCAAGACTATGCAAACAAACTTTTTCGGATTCTATTTGGCAGCACTAATATCCCTTATATAAGATCTAATGCTAACCATATTAAATTTAGAGACTTTGATACTTACTTCAACTCCACCATTTTCTATAGCTTCGATCAAAGCATCAGTATCCTTTGATCGTATACAATCTATAAGCTGCCTATGAGATTTTTCAGCAGCAGAATCCATTCGTCTGATTCTGGGCATGAGTTGTCCAGTGCTAGAGCTAGGTCC
>JARJEC010101587.1:0-24901 GCA_030264575.1 Tachinus sp. AB-2021
CTCTTTATAGAGTCAAGTATATTTACTGCTGACCTTATAATTTATCTTAAACTAACTAAAGAACCAGAACATAATCGAAAAAGCTCGAAAAATGGCGTATCAGTATCAATAAGTAGTAGAAAGATGTAAAAATCTGTAATCCGCCCGAGATAAAAATAATGCAGAATCGAGTAAAGAAATATGCAATGACAGCAGCACCAGTAGATGAGAATATAATGGAAGTAGAATATGATTCTCATAAAGATAGGATTTTGTTCAGACGGCCATCATTTCTAGCCAGCCGTTGCGTCCGGATGTAACGTCCAGCCTACTCGAACTACTACAAATGGGAATGAAAACGCAACATTTAGCTGTCGACTGCTGGACGTAGCGTCCAGACGCGACGGCTGGACGTAGCGTCTGGATGCGACGGCTGGAAGTACACCCGGACCCAACTGCTGGCTAGAAATCCTACTTCTCGTTGCTACTTGTCGTCAAGACGTTACGTCCGGATGCAACGGCTGACCTTTTGATAGAAATCCTACGTTCTGACTTCTTGGCTAAACGTTGCGTAGGGACGCGACTGCTGGCCGCCTGAACAAAATCGTACCATTATCCGGATTTCCAAAATTTTATATTTTAACAAGAAGTGAAAAACCAAGCTTGACAAATATAACTACTTAAAACGAAAAGAAACGAGAACTGAGCATTATTATAAGATATTAAAAAATTTATTGTTTCTCAAAGTGAAGTGCATGCATAGATTGGGTATACAAAAGATCAAAAGATCCACTATGCCGCAAATATTTCTAAAACGAAGAGATTCTACAGCGCATACTGTGCAAATTTGTAGCCTACAACATGTAGCGCGCAGCTCACTTTCATATATAGTAACTCAGGAAGAGATGAGTACAATTCTTTGGCAAACGCTTGTACGGTTTATAGAAGATACAAAAACATACACAAAGCGTAAAAATTGGAAATTGTTCAAATATCTAAAAAGACGATGCCAAATGCTTCAAAGCATTGATAAATATTACAAAATGTTGCAGTGTATTGTGTAATGTTTGACTGTTCAGAAATGACACAAAATGATGTATGTGGAAAAGCAATGTATTTGGTGTACTATAAAAATGTTGATTATTCTTGAAAAACAATCTGAAATGATGATAAAAATCCTAAAATTTTATGAAATGTTTAATGAACGCACAAAATGTTTTGCATCGCAAAATAATAATATTCTACATTAGATTTTATTCTAAATTACGTGAAATGTTATCAAAGCTCAGTTAATATAACTTTTTGAAATCGAGTAATAAACGTTGGTATAAACTATTATATACGTGACTTGAAAAATGTTCAGAAATAAGATTTTTTACAAATTGTGATTTGTTTGAATTATGGCAAAATATTGAATAAACGTAATTTTTTCTTCATCTTCTTTTTGTTGAAAGCCGTTTGCTAAATATTGTGAATTATTGTTGAAATTTTTTGATTTTGCAAATATATATTTCTTTTCACTATAATTAAACCAATCTTTAGCTAATATAAGTCCATCATGTTAGTTTTATAGTAATAATTTAATTTAAAACTTTATATTTTACTGAAAGTGGGATGGGAAAACAGTGGCGCACGTAGCGAAGGTCTCATTTGGTGGATCTTATTTAAACCCAGCAGCCGCGGATTGTTCGGTTTAATTGTTCTCCGTGCGGCACGCGATTTGATTAAATAGTTTTACGTTTTGCAATTAAATTAGGTCTGTGGTGGACCGAACAAGCGAGAGAAAAGCGCTTGTGTGCAGCAATTTCTCTGCTGAATATCACGTCCAATTCAGATAAAGTATAAAGAATAAAGTTTTTATCAAACATTATTCTGTTAGCAATTAATTTTTAAGGAGAAGTAGAATTAACTACTTAGTTGTAGGTTTATATATTTTTTTATCATTTTTATTTTTAAATTTAAAAAATAATCAATAAGTTATTTACAAGTGCTTCTCTAATTATTACCTTAGCTCTTCCGCATTGGTATACATTTAGTAGATAATTCCTTAAATTTTAAGCTACCAATTATATAAACAAATTTTATTTACAATCTGCAAACTTTGGTTTGTAGAAATTTGGGAGCTCTATCCGCTTGGCGTATTGAGAAAAAAGAGGAAGTACCGAGACCTTCTAATGTGCTAGAAAAGATCACAGAAGCTCCATTTGATACAGATCCTGAATACAATCGACTCATGTCGAGAACAGATATGACTGAAGGAATCGAAAAATTAATACAAGCCAAAAGAAAAACTCACAGTAACGTGGACATTGAAACTATGATCACTGATGTCGTCTCAAAGCTGCGTGGTATTGAACATAAACTACAGGAACCTGTTAGCCCTGCTGAGAAGCTGAAGAATGCCGAACATGAGATTCAAATGGCAAGTAGAAATATTTATTTTGTTTTACTTATAAATTTGTTTCAGTATTTTTAAAGCTATAACAAAGCCCGTAAGGACAACTAAAGTATGCTCGAAGACAAAACCGGCATACTACAGACCGTTCTCGTGTTATGCGTCCTTTTCAATCGTTGTGCTAAACTTTTTCCATGGGCCATAGCCTATATTGGCTGATTTGTGCATAAAGTGTGATTGTAGAATGTATAGAATAAGCAATAATGGCCAATGTTGCCCATATCGTACTTTAGTTAAATTAATAACAATTTATTACTTTTAAATTATTTTAACAAATATCCAAGTCAAATTAACTAGTAATTACCATTGATTTTACTTCACAGTCAAAAGTCATCAAGAGTTTTTAAGTTAGTTTACTTTATACAGAAAATAGAAAGAAGCAAACCTGTTGTAATTTGAATGATACAAAGTCGAACAAATTTCAACATACACTATTTTATTGACTTATTTTATCAAAATTAAGCAATTTTTATGTTTTAAAAAAATAACAAAAAAGTATTACAAAATTGATTACCTACTATATAATTTCAAATGTATGCTCATTTCATTTGCAATTTACAAATATCTATTTGAATTATTTGTTTAGCCTACATTTTGCATTTTTGGTAATTGAAATGGAGCTGATTAAAACTGCCCCCGCCCTACATTCTAGTTAATTGTTACATTATAACAAAATCCGATAACGAATGCTGTACGCATTTTCCACCCTAATTTATGAAAAGCAATTAACTGTTAAACCAGCATTGCCGTGATTGTTAGCTAATTGAGAATTTCAAAAAGTATTCATTATTGGAATTTACATTAGCAAACGCATTAAATTAAAATAATTCACTGATTATATCGCATTGGTGATGTTGAGATAGTAATGTTCCATGTTCCATGCAGACCATGATGATATACAGGGTGTTTTTCAACGTATTAGGAACTGGTAGTGAGTAACGACAGGTAATAAGCTCAATTAATTATTGTGAGAATAAGTGTGAGCGTATTCTCATGACAGTGTGCTGTCTATATGTCATTTTATTACAATAGTGATGATAGTTGTGGAAGAATGGCTGATAGGCAATTAATTGTTGCAATTGTTGTTACGATAACTACTTACATGAAACCGCTTTACTTACACATTTAACAGTAATTTACGTGTTTGACCTATTCACTAACTGTTTTCCTTGCACTATCGCAAAGTACTCTTAACTATCAAGTCAAACATGAAAATGCAAGAGTGCTTTTGCAACAGTGTCATAGTGACTATTGAGATGTCTACACCATGATGGCGATACTTGCTTAAGTTCAGCTACCGGAGAGATTAAACATTGTTTAATCGGGTTAGGTATCTGATGGAACTTGCAAATAAATTTCGTAGTCTCAAAGTTCTTAGAGTAGTCTCGGATAGTGTAAACCCTCTCAGATATGGACTTGCTATAGTTTTACTTGAACGTGTAACCAAGCTTTAAACTTGGCGCTGCAATTTTTCTATTTATTATTTAACCCAGGCCACTCGTAAATATGTATGTTGAGAACTAAAACCAGTGTACATAAAAAATATACAAATTTATATACAGCCCCTACCATCATTTTGCTGTCTGTTTTTTGCGTTTAAACTAAATTATAAAGCAACTGAACTGAACTTTATTTTTCTTTTCAAAATTCACAGAAACTGTTGACGACAACAGAAAGTGGAATTGATATGTTTTATTAATGTTCTTTAAAACCCATTAGAATCTATTTTTGATAAAGTTTTCGGAATATTTTATATAATAAAAAGTAACAACCGTCAATTTTGGCATGTCCAGTACGGTTGATTGCAAATGTTTGCTAAGCAACTTTAGGCACGGTTTGAACTTGGACTTGGTCGCGTAACCTCGTCTACCTCTAATTTCTTGAATAACAAGCCTTAGCTCAACACACACGTACCTACATGGCTGAAGGATTTCGAGGTCGATAGCCAGTCATATAAAATATACTAAACAATAGTAAGTTATTGTTATTTTATTACTAAAAATAATTTTAATTAAAACAATCAAAATTAAATTTAATACCTTTCTTGTCGAGTCTGGCCCTATTCATCTTTACTTGAAGTTGTCTGCACACAACTCTGCTAACTTCACTTCTTAGAAACCTGCGCCATTTTTAATTTAAATATTTTCATAGTTCATTTTTCATGTAATTTTTCGCAAAAATTGTATTCTTATGAAAAGATAAATTAACCGGAGAAATTTCAACAAAGCAAGTAATAGGTGAGTATAACATTTAAATTAGCAAACATCATATTTTCAACAAGACAAGATTTAAAATAAGTTTAATAGTTGGATTTTATCTATTTTCTGTATATTCCTTCGGTGTCTCTAAACTTTGTAATAATGCACAGAACTGGTTGAAAAGTTGATCATTGTTAATCTCAAATAAATTGCATTTGAATTTCTTTGTACGTGCCACTTTTGCAAGAACTTGATTTAGATTAGTAAATAATATATAATATAATAAATAGTATGATAAATATTAATAACGTACACTCATATTAATAATTATATTATATTAATGCGAGTGTACATTATTCATCCTTTAATTGATTCTTCTAATCGCGCATTCCTTACTAATCTAAATCAAGTTTTCGCAAAAGTGGCACATAAAAGTTATTTATATTTCATATCAATATTGATTATATTATTTTCAAATTAATTTCAACAAAATGTGACAATAAAACTTTAAATTGAAGTAAGCAAAACTATAAAATGTGGATGACACATTCTTTCGGTCTCATTTTACTCTGTCTATCTGCACCCTTACATGACACAATAAAGTGATCAGATAGCAGATTGTACTTACCTTTTTATTTTTATTTATGTTAATTCATTCTGTTTTCAGATTGTGGAACTTCACAAGAAGATCGCACAGATGCAGTTATCGAATGATAAATTGTAAAAATAAAACTACAAATCATGTAAATATTTATATATATTATATATATAATTTTAATTAATATAGTACATAACTTTCTCCATCTTACCCAAACTTGAATAATATGCAATGATAAACGTTTTCTTTTCTCTTTTAAAATAATACATGAGACAAGTTCTTATAAATATAAATTTTTCATGAAATAAGTGTTCAGATCATATGCTTGACAAAACATTCACGTTTAAATTCAATACTTATCCCAGAAAGAAATATATTTATAATTTACGGATAAAAGAAAACAATAATAAAACTCCATCTTTCCTGAATATCACAACTAAATATTAGGAAATAGAATAAAAAGAATACTCCAAAGTAATTAATAAGGTTAATAAATGTCAGTCAATAAATATATACATACACTCTTGTATGTATATAATGCAATTAATAAAAAAATCTCCTTATGGGCTTTATATTATACCATATATAAAATATGATTAAAATCTCTTTTTGATTTCTAAAAAGTGCGACCCATCACAATTTTGCCTAGTATTCCATCAGTACTGTTCTCCACAAATCCTAATTTACCGTAAAACGCATGAGTGTAGCTGTCGGTGCTGTTGATTATTACGTGAACTCCGAATGAACCTAAACAGAGACATATTTATTAATATTTATTAATACACTATTTATTTATATTAATTAATGAGCTCTTTTGTTCTAATAAATTTGAGCTCCTTGCACGTAAGTTTCGAGTACCTTTGAATATTAATTTCCAGATATACTTCAATAGAGATAAAACGGAGCATGAACGCATATTACAACCTGAAATAATATTTAATTGGAAGTTATTATAACCTCGAATTATCTATTTATCGCTTGTTAATCGTAACTGAAAATTAGTTTATTCAAATCAGGTGCATTCATCACGTCTTGTTAAAGTGGTAAGTAAAAAAACAAAAGTGACATGGTTCCATGCAAGGTTGATCTTCACCATAGTTTTGCAGGCTTGTTCTTATTCAAACACGTTAAACGGCTCAAAACCAATGTTCGGACAGTAAATTATAGGCTCAGTATGTATATTACTTATTACTCAGTACTAAAAAAACTGTAAATCCGAATACTCATAAGTTTTACTATTTTTAAGAGTTAACAACCGTAATTGCTGACCAATAAATTTGAATGACAAATGTTGACGTTATGTTTATGTAGGCTTGCTAAATCTGCACAAAATTACAAATTCTATTGTACACTTAACATTCAACTTATCTAGCAAAATTTGGTCAACAAAACTTATTTATTTTATAGTATATGAGTTAGGTTGCCCAAATTATTATGGGTAAGTGGAAATAGAATCAGCGGGCAAACACGATACAACTCGGGTGAACACTTTAAGCAATTAAATTATTCACATGCTCTCATTGGCATGTTTTGCAAGTTGTATTTATAATTAAAGAAATAAACATATCAAACAAACTTCACATTAACTGGATCTTAAATGCAACGTTATTAGCAAAATTTTATTCGAGAAATCAATATGAAAATCTCCATATTGTATAATGTCATTAATAATAATCTTACCATTAGCTCTTAGAGCCGCTAACAAACAAGTAACCAATCTCTTACTGACAGATTGATCCAAAACGGACGGCAACAAACTGCACACCATGCTACTAGGATGCGTAGGACTGCTCACATAAACCTCATCAGCAAATGTATGAAAATATTTAACAGCATCCTGCCCAAACTTCGATAAATCCTTATTTTCATCTCCCTGAGGATACTTCTGGCACATTTCGGGTATCCAAGCCAATTCCATTTTCACCCGGAATTTTTTATAATCTGGCGATGCGCATGCAAACCCAACTATTTCGGATTCGTCTTCAACTACCATGCAAAATTCCGGATGAATTGAAAGGTAAGCCCCTACAATCCTATCTGCCTGCAAGTTTTTAAATTTATCTGCATATTGATGACCATCCTCCAAGCCATCTTTACAGGTTCTGGAACATACGTTGTAAACTTGCGCCTCGTCTGTTAGAAGGTAAGGACGTATTGTATAGACCCGACATGTTGGTACGTCTGGAGCTTTATAGACAAAAAGATCGTTGCCTGAATCAACAGGTATCAACCTCTGAAAATATAAAAGCAATGTTATTTATTTTTTGGAGCTTTGTCTTTCTCGAAAAAAATAAAAACAAATTTTTCTAATTTCATTAAGAATTTTAAAACAAATAATTAAAGATCACAAAAAATGTCAATTTTTATTGAGCATTTATTTTTACACAAAATAGAAATTTATTTTCTTGAAATAGATATTATGTACGTCAAAATGTTAAAAAAATGTTTTGTTATTTTAGATCAAGAATATTGATTTTTTTTATTTTGATAGTTTCAATGTCAAAAATTCAAGCATTTTATAGATAGATAATATTAAAGTACCTGCAAATCTGCTGTTAATCCACCTCTAAACACCCACGGTTCTTGCTCACCACTCATGAACGTCTCTTTCCAGCCTTTAGAGAACCCTAAAGTTTGAGAAACAAACATAATATTAAAATGATGAGAGTTTACCAACGCTTGCGCTCGCTTGTCGCTCTTACAGCCAATTACGCTTACGCACAGCAGCACCAACTTACCGCTCGCTAGCTATCCGCATCTGATAAATCTAAAAACCTACGCCCTGACCGCTTAAAAAATTAAAACCAAAAAGAGCTGAATTTAAATAAATTACGCAAAAGCAGTTGCACTAAATACTAAATCCTTGATGCGTACATGTGTAGGTTCCTTGCGTGTATGATGGCATAGAGGGAGGGAACTGGCCGCCAGCTTAAGAAAATAAACATTTGATTAATAAACAGGTACATAATAGCAACTAATTGAACTATCACTTTGATAAAAATCAGCAAGTAATTATTTTATTTTAATCATGACTGTTATCAGATTGACAGTTAATTTTGATGATGTATTACTTTTTTCATTTATGTAATTATAAACGTATTGATGGAAAAAATGTACGCCCTATTGCATTGAAATCATTACGCAAGCAAACACCACCTAAAAACCTGAAAAAAAGCTGAAAATATAAAACTGAATTTGGCTGCACCTGAGAACAATTCAAATACGAGAAAGATTAAATGTATTTTGTGACATTTTCGCAAAAGCATTTTTAGTTGACGCCAGCAAATTAAATGAAACTAGTAACACATCCGGGCCGAATTGTCAACGACATTATCGTAAATTTATCTTACCAAGCCATTTTATATACGAATTTAGTAAACATATGACACCACGTATGTCCCAAACGTATGAGTATAAGTCGTACAGTAATTCTCGATTGTTGCAGCCTGATAAGTGTTGGAAGAGATTGTTCACAGCTTGGGTCATCTCTTGTATTTTGCCTGCCCTTTCAAACCATTCTTGGACCTATAAATTACATAATAAATATTTATATATTGCCAATTGAAATAATTAAAGTTTCCATCTGTGATGAATAATACGTAGATGCTATTCTTACCTCCGGTTGAGTTTTTTCTTCATTTGCATTATTAGCAGCAATAACCAACTGTGCGTTAGATTTCAACCAATTAAATTCTTGCAACAATTGTAATCCTTGCCCACCATGTTCAAACGGCAAATAAAACAAATCGCAGAGAAGCTGCAAATCCTCAAGCGTCAGCTGTCGATCTTTTCTAAAATAAGGAAAAATTTAATAAATCAATACCACAAAATTAATTTTAACATACTTGTCTTCATTCAAATTCTCTACTTGCATCTGATGGGCCTCATTATTTTCTATTTGCATACTCGCACTAGAAGTCTAAATGGAAAAACTAGTAAGCTCTATTTAATTAAGTATTTCATTTAATCTTACAGAATTCTCACTCATGGCGACATCTTCATTCGAATCGGCAATTTTTCCTAAATGTGCAGGTGATATGTTGGGTGTGCTGTTGCAATCCATCGGTTCGGATGGACTCAGACTGCTCTCGTTGCTTAAATCATTTTGACTATCGGTATTCATTCCATCTTTCCTGAGGCCATCGCCTGTTTTATTAATATCTTTAATGGTGGCACCTTTCTTTTCCTTAATCAGTATGCCGTTTATCACTGTGATGTTTGTTGTACCGTTATCGGTTGGTACAATTTTTACTGGAATTGGGGCAGGGACTATGGGGTTTGGGATGGATTCGTTACAGATCACTTTTGTTTCGGAGACTAGGGAATTCATAACCGGACCTGGAAGAGGATTTATTAGACTCTCGTTACCTGATACCTAAAAAATAAAATTATTTTAGAAATCGGTTAAGTAGATTTACATTGCTGCAAAACAAATAAGTTTAAAATGCACCCTAAAATAAAGTAAAATCTATACACTTACACTAACAGTGCTGCAAACTTCAGCAAGCGCTTGCAATTGCGTTGTATTGACAATCGGGGTAGTAGCTGTACCAACTGAGGTTGTTGTTGTGGTAGTCGTTAAACTCATGCAAGTGTTGATTGACGGTATAATGGGAACTGGTACGATGGCAACGGCCGGTTGGGGCTTGGCAATAGGACCCCAGGCAGTTTTATGGCGGGAGAATTCAGGCAACCACTCGGTTATTGCATTTCGAAGTGCTTGTCTGGGATGGTACATATTAGGAGATAATGTAGTTGGCACATCTTCACCGGACAGACCATCTTCTGTTTCAGTCTCTAATTTTATATCGGCAGACACAGTATCATCTATTAAAAGAGATAAATTTGAATACTCTCGTCGCAAAATTTATTATCATTATACACATTTTTCTATATAAAAACCTTTACAAATTCTCATCCGATCAGTACAGTCACAACTAATTTATTTGTTGTTTAATTTCATTAATGTAATATACCAATATACCAAAATAACGGGGAGTAAATTGCACTTCTATTGATACAAAAATGGTCATATTGCAAATGCATTTTAACTTTGAAATAATTGCAAGTTTGTAATTAAAATCTATTTTTTAAATTTCCCATTCCCATTTTCTCATCTATCAAAATATACCAAAATAAATGGTATTAAATTGTGCTTCCTCCGATAAAAAATTGCAAACATTGCAAATACAATTTAATTTAATAACTACAACTGAAAGATCTAACCTAACCTTATTTTATTATATTTTATACCTGTGTATGTACGGTTTTTCTATTAAACACCTTAAAAGAAATAAGGCAATAAATTTTTAAAATTATACGTAAAAAATATATTTTACATTTTGATTTTTTTTAGTTGAAGTTATGTTACATTTAATTATTAAAACTACAAAATAATCTTGATTTTGTACAACTAATATTGACTTACTTAACGTTAAATCCCGTTGTCCATCTAGACTACATCGAGACCATTGTGCAAGAGTATGTATTGCGATGAAATTAGCCCCATATTCACAATTGGGATTCGTTAAAACACCACGTAATTTGGGTATTAAATCGGGCGACCTGCCTGAATACGGACCAAGAAACACTCGTTTCTGATCGTAATCGTTTGCATGTAAATTATCCCAAATCACAGGAGGTCTCCTAAGCACATCAGTAATCTCTTGGATAGATTCCTTTGTCAACAATCTTGATATGACTTTGGGCCCAGTCCACATAATATCAATTTCCTGAGCTAATTTAGAACCAAGCGTGTTTAAATATTCAGAATTGGATACATTGGGAACAGCACGGGTAGCGCAATACTGCGTAGGACAGACTAAAAATTTGGGTTGTCCCAAGTGTTGATAGATTTCGTTAGTGACGGATACTTGAGCATGGGCAAATGATTGAAACACCTCCTTGTCGGCTTCCGACATTTCCGGTTCGATGTCATCGAAAAGAAGGGCAAATGCGACACAGCCAAATTGAGATACTTGTTCTAATTTACGTTTTAAAGCTAGGATTTCTTTAGAGTTGCTGTAGGTGATATCTAGGCCCGGTGATAAGGCATAGCAAAATGTGACGTTTTGATCACGGGCGGCTGTTATAAGACCAGTCAGATGTTCGGCTTCTTCCACTGTGTAAAGCTCTCTCCAATATGCTCGATGCTTGTAATCGTCTTTCGGAGCATACACATATGAATCCATTCCCCATTTTTTCATTCTAAAAAATTGAATACAACTTTAATTCATAAAATAGCATTTCGATCTAGTTAATTCATAAATCGCCGTGAAATAGCTTTGAAAGACTTAAATTATTATAAATTTAAATTCAACCTACTTCTGAAACAAATCCTTTCTTTGTTCGGTTGTCCATGGTCGACCGTAAAACCCTAAAAAGAATAAAAACAATCGTAAATATATAATTCAATTGGATGAATTGCAAATCGATTCGAATTGATTCAATAGCTCAAAGCATTCATTAAAATACACAAATATATGCTAATTAAACTATGAATAATAAGTATTGAATTCTTGATGTATTCTCTTTCACTCTCCCCTCAAGCCCCCAACAAAATAACTGTTGAGGTTAATTAAATTCAATCTATTTTGCTTTGAAATAAATTTATGGCTGCTTACCCTCCACCACTCCACAGATGAAGTTCCCATTTTTAGTGTTTAGATTTTCTGAAACTGGCAGGTTAGAGGTATCTGCCATTTTTCTTATTTGCCTTTTCCAGCAGAAAAATCTTAAAATGTCAAAACGTCAAACATATAAATTGATATGAAGTTAGCAGTTTATGGTAAAGAGTTTGCGTGGGAAGATTGCAGCACGGGTGCTGCATTCAACACATTATTTTTACATTTATGTAAGTGTGGTTGCATACATATTATTTGATATACAGGGTCTTTCATACTGTATGACCAATTTTTTAAAATTATAGTCAGTATAGAGGACCTTTTGCAATTTGTCACGTTTTTATGGTTATAGTTTTTATGAGTGTAGCTATCATCGTGAGTGAAAGTGGTTGTTCAGCTACACGTCATTTTATTACAACAGTGCTGATAATTTTGTCAAAGAAAGGCCAGTTTGGATGATACACACTGTATCTCCGGGTTCTCATTAATCTTCTAGTTTTTACCATTTCTTGTGCACACTTTTGAATTTTCTAAACATAAAATTTACCAACATTTCCACATTTGTTTATGCTAAAATCTTTATAAATTCTCATCCAATCATTAAAGTCACAACTAAATTATTTGTTTTAGCTACTTCTATTAAATTATACATTTATTATTTAATTGAGTTCAGGTAAATAATAATTATAACACACATAAACGTACAGTGTGAATTAAAAGCCCGAGTTATGACTTCATAACTCATGCTTAGCGTTATAAGGTTGGTATTTGAATTCATAACTTATGCTTAGCGTTATGAGGTTGATATTTTAATAAAGAAGTTGACATTGCACGACTTTATTAGTATATTAATGTAAAAATAAATTCTGATAATGAATTAATGTTTACTCCACAGAAATTAATACAAGCTGGAAACAATATAACGACTAATTTGTTGCCTAAATATCGCATCGAAAATATAAATTAATTTAGTTCAATTGTATGGTTTTCAAAAGTACCTAAATGAGTAACAAAATACGCGGAAAGTGTATTTTAAGAAGATATCAGAAAAACATAAAACGTATTTTTTATAAACAATTTTCTACAGGGTACGGAGTGCACTAAATTAAAATAATAAAGTAAACATTAAAAAATATAACTTTTCTCAAGCGGGAAATTGAAAATGATGCAACAAAAAATATTTTATTACTGAAGCGCCCGATAAAAAGTATTTAGCAACAAAGGTAAGGATAATAATTCAACACTTACATGTTGAATTATTATCTGACATTGCAGTTTCTTGGTTAGTGACATTTCTTCTGACTGTCTAACATGTATTGGCGTCTATAAAAGAAACTGCTGCAATCAGTTTTGCAAAATAATAGTCGTAGATAAAGTATATTATACTTTATCAACTAGCGGTAATGCCAATAACTCACTTGGATGATTACTCGCTTACGGCTCGTGATGCAATTTTTATTCGGCGTAAGTTATTGCATACATTATTGCTCATTAAATAATATACTATTGCTCAATTGAGTAAGCCGGGTGTTTTCAAGTGCCGTATATAACCTCGCAAGCGTATTCTGTCACGAAAACAATGCTAACTTTGCCGTATAAACTATGTCTCAAAAATTCTTTGTTGCAAAAATACAGAGTGTCAAAGTTTCATTTATTATTACCCGATGTTGTGAATAAGGTTAGGATTTATTTAAATTACATCCTGCATTTATCGATTGTTACAACATTATTGCATTTCGAGAAATCGTAAGTGGGAATAATACTCAATAGTTGGATGACGCATCAGCGCGGCGGGTGGGTGGGTAACCAAAATTATTAGTCTAGTATTTATAAACATAGTCATCCAATCACCTGCCCAGTTAATATGTTATCCATTTATTAGATTTCATTCAAATTTTCGATGTTACTGCAAATATGTTGCACCAAGCAACCAGAACGAGACAACCAGAAAAGTCTCTCCCGCAGACGATGACAAAAAACAAGAAATAGCATAATAATTCAATTTTGTTTCCACAATTTGTAAAAGTAAAAAACTAATAATATAATAACCCGGAGGTAGCTCACTGAAACCTGAAGAGGTGGCAACCCTGAAAATACTTCAATAATATAGTTGTTAATAAATAAAACAACTTTTTATCTATCTTATCACAAAAAAATATTTATTAAATCGGACTAGTTTTGACCAATTACCTGGTCATCATCAGACGGCGATAGAAACAAAAAAAAATCACCGTATGATGATGACTAGGACATCATAGTAAAGGCTACCACCATTCAATATAATTGTTTGTCGAATATGGAGATAATGTGAATCTTTGCAAACTGTTAGTATATGTCACAAAACGTCATAAAATAACACAAAATGTCACACAAAATAACCGCTAAAAAACATTTTTTTCCTGTGAGATTGCTCTCTACAAATTACGAACTATCATGTTTTGGGGGACATAATGTTCAATCGTACGCCCTTAAATGTTATAACTTCATGATTTATCCTTTGTACAGCAAATTACGTGAAAATTTTATATTGACGACAATGCCAGGCAACATAGCAGAAAAACTATTCAAGAGGCACTTCAACAAGAACTTATTACTCGGTTTACTTGGTTAGTCTCTTCAGATATAAATCTCATAGAAAACATGTGGGATTTTGTTTCTATAGCAGTTTACTACCGAATTAACCCACTCCATTTATTGGTGGTTCATCAATCGTCTCTGCGGTCCTGATGTTCCTATTGGGCATTTCTGATGTCTTACACCTTTAGCAGTTTTGTTTCTTTTTTGAAGTCTAGGAGCTTTTGACAAGGGATTGTTTTCAGCTCTTCTTGGGTTAACATATGCTTGCTAATGTGCGTTGCATGTTGGATTTTATTACTCCGATTATCAACAAAGGTGCTTTCTCTTTGGGTAGCATCGTGGTAGTAATCCTGAGTGTGTTTTGGTATTACAAAAAATCATTGTCTACCCGATGTTTTTAAAACAACTATCCTCAATCCTATTTTTTACTCCTAAAATTGCTTTATTAAAATTTCTAAGAAATTTTATAAAAAATCATCTTCGGGATTTATAGAAATTGTTAATTATGCTCTAGAAGTAAAAGCAAAAAGCCATCTTGCACAATAGATGATGCGCCAAATGATGTCATTTGAAACCTTGCTCTTACATTTTTTAAGGGACTTTCTAAAACATTTTCAATATACCGCTGTGCAGTCAGCGACCCTCCACCAATAATAACCAGTTTGGTATGGGCCTCCGTTGTAATTCCTGCCCCTACCATTACTGGACCTCTTGCATGTCAAACCTACTGATTAAAAGTACAATGCGCAAATCGTTTTCCCGTTTATCTCCAGACTTGTTTTCTTCTATCTGATGTGTGCAGAGAGTATCTAGACTCATTCGTAAGTACTCTACTCCATTGTGGCAATGTCTAATTCATATATTTGCGTGCATATTTACGGTTTGACTACTTGACGTGGGATAGTTTTGGTCTTACTGCTGGTCTGAAAGGTTTTAAACCATTTTTTTGTAATCTTTTGCAAACCGTCCACACACATATATTTGTACCACGGACCTTACAGAGTTGATTTCTTGTTTGTAGTAAAATTAAATGGCGATTTCACAGAGTATTTAGAATTAGAAATCGGTTATTATTGGCAGTTGTTTTTCTTTCTACTAGATCTTGGGTGTTCGCAAGTTTTTGCCGGTTTCTCTAAACCGTTTAAGTATTCTTTTGGGTGCAAGGGAAAATATTAAGTATTATAGCCACATACTTTAGGCTTCTTTCATCTTCCAGAAGAACTACAATTTTTATATAATCTTCAACACTTAAAACAATAATGATTACAATAACTTGCAGTGGATGTGATAATAGCCTTAAAATCAATACAAAGAAACCAAAAAATTCTTCTTGATACTTGACGCATAATGTCAAATATTTCTTTAAATCTCGTTTATGATCATTATTTATTGTGAAATAAACTGATACATAAGTAGCGTATGATATTTTTTATACACCTAGATGAACTTTTTTTAATAATATATTAAAACTTTAGTTTGCATTATTGCAACAATGATATTATTATAAACATAATAGGTGCACGTTTATTGTGCACTTGACTGTATAATTTATCTATAATTTTTATAATAATGAATACTAATGCTCGTTGAAAATCAGGCAATCATTTTAAATTTTATTATTTAGAGATAACAAATAATGTTCAATTTACGTTTGTGGGGCGAGAAAAAATTCTCATATAAAAATAAGTAAGGTGATATTCTCATGATTATTTGTACTCTCGGCAATATTTAATGTATTGACAGTGATAGTTCTTCTCGCAATGTCGCAAGAGTACTCTCTATCAAGTTTATTTGTTTATGTTTTACATCATTGCCCTTTAGTTAGCCGATGGTTTATGATAACGGGATTTTGATGAGATTAACAGCTTATAAGGTGACTTCTAAATCACTAGTGGATAGAAAGCGGAATTATAATTGGTCACATTTTTCTGGTTTAAACATACGTTCTTTAGCTTTCTGGACTAATGTTTTACAACTGAGCTATTCACTATAACACGTAATAGTCCCCTACTCTCTAAACGCACAACAGTGACACAGTGACTATACTATCAAGAAGTCTGCATCCTGATTGTTATCACGATAACTACTCTCACGAAAAGGATTACTATAAAAACAAAGTTTAACTAAGGTGGTTACTGTTACTAATGAGTTTTTGTGAGTTGTGGTTATTGAGAGTAAGCATAGCCGGATTAATCACAAAACATATCTCGTTTCAATATTTTGTAGTAAAATACATAAGAACCAATTAGTAGAACCACGTTTTGACAAAATCATGCGTTTTTTGAAATATGTTTATTGTCCTAGTGAAAAAAATACTCATTTCAAAAATCGTTTGATACACCACTCGTCGTCGTTAAAAAGTAAATAAGTAGACATTGCTCTAATATAAATTGCAAATTTTTTACGTATATTTCAATTATTCCGAACAAATAAAATTAGTTACAGTTATTATTTGTCATAATTTAAGACGGTATTAAATATAATTGTTGCTAGTTTCAAAATTGTCTAAAGTCTTTCACCAGCATTAGCAAATTTAAATTTAATACCACAAAATATTATAATAACATTGAATAACAGCAGAATTATTGTTTTATATCAAAGTCCAAATCCAAGCAACTCTTGCCACTATCATGTTCTATTTCAATTTTCACTTTTATATTTCCAGCCGCTAAAGAGAGTTGTGATTTTAGCGAACTCAGATCTGTTTTCTTTGTACCTTTGGTGCACACAACACCCTAAAACATAAAAAGTAACAACCAAATATATTAATTATTATATAATTCGTACAGCTTTTTGCGGACATTTTAATCCGATTGATGCCAGAACGCTTCCAACTTTGCTTTTGGAATCTTTAATACCTTTGCACACATCCAGGTTATCTTCTATATTTATTAGCGGAGCTTTTGTAACAGTATACTTGGCCTACAAAAGTAAATTGTGTACTTTCTCAATGTTATATTGACAAATTATTACTTTGGCGGTTTTAAATGCTTTTGCAATTTGAGTGCATCCAGATCCAATCAGCATGCAGTTTTTATCCAAGACGTATGTTACATTCTTGGGTCGCACTATGCCGTTATCTAAACACGATTTTATGTGATTGATCTTAATTTTGTACTTATTCTGAAATCAAAAAAATTATGTATTATTATATATTTTTCATTAAACTAGAAATATAAACAAAATATTGAGGAATTTAAAAAAAATGTTTCTGTTTATTATTATTATTATTATTTATTATTTAACGCCGGTCTATTTCTGTTCAATTTTTGAGACTAATCACCGACGCTACTGGTTCACCACATCTGGAAATTTTGATGCTAACTTAAGAATTCCAACCTGAATTATTGGATTCTTAAACATGCACGTCACATCTAATCTAGATAGTAGACCTACAATTTTCCTGCCTATCCAAAAGAAGTCGGTTTAATATTTTGATCTTCACTAAATATCAATAGCCAGGATGTCGTTCTTAGTTTTTTAATACATTGGCAGGCCTGTACATGAAAATAAATCAAATGGTTTACAGTTTTTTTAGAAATACTGTTTTATTCTTTTCCGCAATATGAGGGGATCCCACAAGGCGGTATAACTTATAATCGGAAAATTGGTTTCTAACTTGATGCGGATTACATTAAACACTGTAGAAATGTAGTTCATCAAGGAAATTGAATAACGCAGGATTACAACCACTATGCTGCCCAAAAGAGAAAGCACGTTTGCTGATAATGGTAGCGATAAAAATCCAACATGCAATGCACATTAGCAAGCATACGTTATCCCCCAAGACAATCCCTTGGCAAAAGCTCCTAGACTTCAAAGAAGAGTCAAAACTGCTAAAGGTGTAAGACATCTAAAATGCACAATAGGACCATCAGGATTGCAGAGACGCTTGATAAACCACCAAAAAATGAAGTGGGTTAATACAGTTTGAACTGCCATAGAAACAAAATCCGACATGTTTTCTATGAGATTTATATCTGAAGAGACTAACCAAGTAAACCGAGTAATAAGTTCTTGTTGAAGTGCCTCTTGAATAATTTCTGTGCTATGTTGCCTGGCGTTGTCATCAATATAAAACCTAATTTGCTGTACAAAGGATAAATTATAAAGTTATAACATTTAAGGGTGTACAAAATGTAACAATGTACCAATTGTACCAAAACATGATAGTTTGTCAATTGTTGAGAGCAACCTTACGGGAAAAATTGTTTTTTATCCGTTATTTTGTGACATTTTGTGTTATTTTGTGACATATACTAACAGTTTGCAAAGGTTCACATTATATCCGTATTTCTCAGATTGCTTTCTACAGTTCACAAACAATTATATTGAATGGTGGTAGCCTTTACTATGTGATATTGCATTTTAATAAATAAAACATCTTTTTATATATCTTATCACAAAAAATATTTATTAAACCGAATTAGTTAGTGACCAATTACCTGGTCATCATACCAGGATAAAAAGTTTGTTGTTTCTATCACCGTATGATGATGACAAGGTAATTGGTCGAAACTAGTCCAGTTTAATAAATTTTTTGTGATAAGATATATAAAAAGTTGTTTTATTTATTAACAAGTATATTATTGAAGTATTTTCAGGGTTGCCACCTCTTCAGGTTTCAGTGAGCTCCGGGTTATTATATTATTAGTTTTTTACTTTTCAAATTGTGGAAACAAAATTGAATTATTATGCTATTGCTTGTTTTTTGTAATCGTCTGCGGGAGAGACTTTTTTGGTCATCTCGTTTTCGTTGCTTGGTGCAACATATTTGCAGGAACATCGAAAATTTGAATGAAATCTAATAAATGGATAACATATTAACTGGGCAGGTGATTCGATCACGATGTTTATAAATACTAGACTAATAATTTTGGTTACCCACCCACGCGCCGCGCTGATGCGTCATCCAATTATTGAGTATTATTCCCACTTACGATTTCTTAAAATGCAATAATGTTGCAACAATCGTTAAATGCAGGATATCTTTTCAATAAATCATAACCTAAGCTAATTAAATGAATAAAATTTATTTATATAACATCTGGCATTCACCTGTTCCAACATTTTTGCAGAAACATCTATGAATAAAATTATTGATCTAGTAGTATTTATTACTGCTAGTGGCCGCGTAGTGGTCAAAATTTGACAATAATTCATTATTTTTTTAAGTTTGATGGTTATTGAAATATTTTGCCAAAAAGTGTACCCTTAATCTTAACCTAACCAAACTAAACTCTTTTGTGAAAGGAGAAAATGAAAATGCACCTCCATTACCATGGTAGAGCGGGACTTGCACCCACTAAAATCTCCTCTTTTATTCACATGAGCCCTAGAGGGATCGCCTTACTTTCCTAGGTTTTAGTTTATTTTTTTAAATTGGTCCGCGTGTGTTGCTCTTTTTTTTAGAATCTTGCTATACATTTTCAGTTTGAATCACTTTGTAGCATCAGGTTGATTATGTTAGCTGGCGTAATCTCGTTTTCAGCCAATCTCAGCATTTTTTCTCGTTCTTGGTGTCATCGGGCACAGTTTAGCATCGTGTGTTCTGCGGTGTCCGTTTGGTTTAAGTATGTGCACTTGTCATAATATTTATTCTTTATCTCTTTTCTTTAGTTTGAATATAAAGAGGTAGCTGAAAAACCACCAGTGTCCTTACATAGGCCTGTTTTTATGTTGGTATATTTGGTACAAAGCGCTTTGTTCAGCTTTCCGTGTTGCTGTTCCAATTCCATTTATCCTGGCATTTTGTGATGGTCGTCTCTCTGGCCTTTCATTTTTGGTAACTGGTGGAATTGCCATGCGTTCTTTCATGTGCTAGTCGTGCCTACAATTACTAATACCTCTTTGGTTTATGTCGCTCTAGCAACTATTATGGTTACTTTTCTTTGCATCTTTGCACAAATTGTCTCTGTACTTTTCAAACTTGGTATAGTTGTTATATACTATGAATTTGACCACGCTACTCCGTGTTTGCTATTGTTGTTTTGTTTATGTTGAAATGTTTTGAATAAAGTTTAACACGGTTAACCTTGCGGTCTCTAATAAAACTTAAAAGTTTGTTTTCTTCGACTTGTTAGATTAAAAGATATCATAGTAATCTCCACTAAAGTGTTATTAAAAGACTCCGATAAAAGTATTAAAAAAAAGTTTAAAAAACACACTTTACTTACACAGCACAAAGCATCACCAAAGCAATAAATGAATGCCAAACAAGCTATTAGCACCTTGATTTGATGCTGCATGTTGATCAATGATGAATGACTTAACAAAACTGTGCATAATGTTTAAATATGCAAAAAGTACATTATGCCATTTCCTAAATCACTAAATCGCTTAAACGCCGTATAAAAAGTATTTCCTCGTATTTGTTCTGGCGCGACCTTCAAAATTATAAATATAATTACAAGCCTTTAGTAATTACCGGTGTAAAAAACCCTATCTCTGCGCGCAATCTCAAAAAGATCGATTGATACAACAAATGTAGCAGATTATATAAACATTAACATTGATAATAATGTCGAAAAAAATTTATTGGTTATTCCAACATTTTACATGATTGTATCCATTTTTGATTGCGCACATTTTTACGAATCTTTTTTTCGTATTCATCCAACATGTATTTCTTCAGCTCGTTGAACATTAAAAGGTTCTTGCTGAATTTTGTGTCGACAACATTTTCTTCAATTTGTGATTTGCTCGTATCCTCGTCCTTATTCGGCGGTGCTTCATCAACCTAAATAAAATATTTTATTAATTAAGAAATTCTAAATTATTTTTTACACTTTTGTTTTAAAGTGTTTTGCTTGTTTAAATGAGTCTTCCAACTACAAGTCTTAATGTTTTTTAATAAATTAATTGAAAATTAAAATTACATACCAATTTGTTATCATTTTCTAAGTCTGGAACTGGTATATTATATTTCTTTAAGCAAAATTCTTCATATTTTTTATCAATCTCTAATCTAACGTTTTTCTTGCAATCAATTGTGATCCTCATGTCCGTTTGAATTTTCAATAATTTTTCTTTCTGTGTAATCATTTCAGCATTTGCTTTGGCCAGATTGTCATTGCATTTCAATTCCAGTTCAGTTTCGCCATCAATTTCCAAATCTTTTAATAGAAATGCCTAAAATTAAACCTACTGATTACTAATAAAATTATTTTAGAATTAATCACCTTGTAAGCTTCTTCGCGTCTAATATGAACAACTTCCATTACTTCGTTTAGTTGTTTCACTTCTTCCAAATAAGTATTGTTAGTATTAGTCAATTCCAATTCATATTGGTCAAAATCAGCTTTAAGATTATTATAATTATAATCGGGATCTTGAGTAAATTCGAGCCAAACTTCATCGTGATTTGGAATAGTTTCTGGTAGTCCTGGAGCAGGTGTTGATAGCATTGAGGTTTCTGATTTTTGAATATTTGAGGAATCCAACGATTTTCTTTTCGATGTTTTCCTGCGAATTGTGTTGGTTCTGCCCGACTTTATGCTGCCATCCTTTGAGCCTGGAATAAACAGTGTTTAATTAAATGATGCTGATTTCCGAATACATACCTAATGAATTTTTAGAACCTCTTTTTTTAGAAGAGCCTTTCTTGCTTTTTATCAAACTAGCAGAACTGTTATGTTTAGATGAGTTCCGAGCCTACAAACAGTTGTAATTTCACATTATTAATATTATTAATGTTATAATAAGAATAAATGCTTATCTGCAAACATCAATTAAAGACTGTTTTGCAAAAACGACAAAAGTCCATTTTGGTGCGTTTGAAATATTTAATAAAAATCATTTTAACCTATAACTGTAACTGCAGGCAAGTGTTCATACCCAAATAGATAACTTATTATATATTTGACTTGCTGCGTTCTTGCACTAGTAGTACTATTATGATGTGCAACTCAAAATGGTATAAAATAGACTTGCCTCGTTCTTGCATCATAGTACTCAATTTGCTTTTATAGTAAATAGCAGCAATCTCTGTAGTTCCGTGTATATAGAAATCTTATGGGATGACCCCTATGTTAAAAATAACAGTTTCCATATAAATGCAAAAAAATAAAATTAACGTAGGTTTAAAATCTTTCTATGTGAAAAAAAGGTATAGCTTTTTATAATAAGATAAATAGCATACAAGTCCCCAATAAATAAAAAAAAATTTGAAGCCAAGATTTCTAGTATCTTGTATTACCTTAGATGAAGTTGAAATAGTTCCTCTGCTTTGCTCCGATTCTATCTCTAGTAATTTTATTTGCTCCTGAAGATAATCACGTTCGGATTGGACTTGACCATAAATATTTTTGAATACTTGCATGGCCATTATAGCATCAGTGGTATTTAAAATAACAATTTCCCCATTTTTTTCCTGCAGATAATCTTGGGCCAGTTTTTGCACATATTCGTATCTTTCTTGGGACAAGTTTAAAGAAAGATCTTCGTTGCGAATCATCGAATTCAAATCCCGCTCTTTTTTCATGATTACAACTTTATCCTATAATCAAATAATTGATCAACAACACTAACATCAATGTATAATAAAAGCAAAACTAACCTCCAGCATCTTAGTAAGACTTTCGGTGTCGTTGAAGATTTTTGGATGCAATTTTTCCGGAACCAATCCACGTACCAGTTGCGCAAAACGTAGCATTGATATTGTTACCTTCATATCTTCAAATGGTATTCTTATATGGCCTATAAATCTTTAAAAACATAAAATTAGATCAATAAGCGTAAGTTCCTATAACAAATCATGCAAATTTGAAACATTATTTGCAAAAAATGCAGTTTTACAAAAATTGTACAAATTTGTTGAACACAGCACTCTCATATTAAGTACTAGGAAAATATTTTACGTTTTCAATTGAAACTCATAGTCTAAGAGCTAGTGGCCGGCAAAACTACAGTATTTATTTGTCCACTTTTCCTACCTCCTAGAGGTGTATACTCTAAGAACAGTCGGTCGGATTAAGAAATCCCCATTTTATGTACGACAGATATAAGAGCCTGGAGACTGGCTATTAAACTATTATTAAAGTTTGGGCCTACAGATAAAAGGTTACCTTTACTCTATTTGCCAAATGCCTGAATTACCTTAAAATGCTGCAAGCATTCAAAGCGTTTTTTAAATACTGAACAATGATACATAATCTTTGTTTGGCCAAGATGTGTACAGTGTTCTTTTGGTTTAGAATTAGAAGAAACTGTTCCAGTTGTGTTTTGGCTAAATTTCCATTGCCTACTTCTAAACCGTTTTTATGATAACATGTCATGTTTCCGATGGTGTCGCCTCCGCAAAGATCTACTATGTGAAGCTGTAATATTTTTAAGTAATTTTATGATGTTATTTGTTGGTCATTATTACAGTGCCTGTTGTGGTATCCATTGAGGATGCATATTTTCTGTTAATTATTAAAGTTAGCACTGAATTTGCCATATTGGAGTTGTAATTTTCTCTGGAACGAATTGTCTTCATGGCTTCAGCTGTAAAATAGAGTAATATTATTTAATATCTCAAAATATTTTTATATTATAAGGTTCGTGGATCTGAGAATACATTAAATTAAATAAAAAATGTTTTAGTCGGGCGTGAAAGCTTGAGAACGATTACAAAGATTGGAAAAATAAAAGTAAATTGTAGTAGTTTTAATGTCCAGTAACAACATTGTAGTTGCATTAATTGTTCTTGTTAACGTTTGTAATAAACTTTTTATACAATTTGCACTACTTGCTTTTTTGGTCTATGATCTTGTTTTGCAAACATTTTAGTTTGAGCAAACTAATCTATCTTTAACTGATTTCTCAAAGCTTTTTTTGGTTTGGAATGACATCAACTGTTGTTATTTTTCTTAAATTCGCAAATTCGACCGGATCCATCTTTAGTTTTATACTATCCTCCACCAACACATGCCAACATTCTACTTATTTTAATGAATTTAAAATGATTATTTTTAATATAAAGAACTGATAACTGACATAAATTGTTGGGAGGAAAGTTTTAATGCGCATTGCGATCTCTAGTTTTGTATTGAGATACATTTTAATAACCTCAATAACAGCAGAACATTATAGATACAACCAACTTACATACAAAAAAATGTAGTGAAATTATATATGAATACCCAATGGATATCCCTTTACTAAAGCTTTTCAATCTGTTAAACTAATTTGATAATGTACCCACAATTTATAACTCGTCTGGATACTGTAAGAGCTAGCAATTATAATTGCATCTTGCTATCTTGCAAAGTAGTTGTTTACCGTTCTACGTCTCTTATGTTGTGCATTAGGCACATAAACATGCTTTTCATGTTAAGGCTCAATACCTAGATAATTAACATTTGCCTTTTGATGCTTGTACTTCTCAATCTTACCTCTCAGTTCTTGTAGACTATAGCTTTAGCCTACATTTTATTTTTGATAGCTTTGCAAAAAGTAAATCTTTCTATCTCAATAGTGCACTCTGTTG